>JAHXMU010000331.1:0-27039 GCA_019455685.1 Philornis downsi
ATTTTGCTTCCTTTATTTGAATTCACAGTATTTTTTGCAGCAACAGAAAAAGACGTTGGGAGGAAGTATATGACAGTAAGTCGGTTCGCCTGACTGAATTTGTTTTTTTACTGTCCTACACGTAACAAATTTAAAGCTACCGGGACTAATAAAAAATAAAATCCCAGTTTTATTTAAAAAAAAAAAAAAAAATTAAAGCAGCTGCTAGTATGCAATATATTAGAAGTAAGTCATTGTTTCAATAAGTTCGGCCTGGCTGAAGCTATATGAGTACACCACCAACCCGGATTGTGGCTCAAAGTAGCGTGGACGATTTGTTGGATCATCGTCAAATAAATGGGCGTACCCAAAACGGCTTCATCCATGTCTAGTACATTGACTTATCTTGTTACTCAATAATCACACCTTCAAATATATTGACTCATTTAAAATGTATAGGGTGTCCGTCGAAAAAGGTGTACTACTTTCTTTGTCTATAATTTTTGATTAAATGAAAGAGAATGGATTTTATGTCGATAAATGTTATATCTAATGTCGGCAATTATGTATGGAATACAATATCAGATAAATGTCCGCCTCTGTTAGCCTCACAAATGCGAGTACTTTTGAGCACATTTTTCATTACATTCTCATACATTTCACGCTGTATTATATTAATTTCATTCCGAATATTTTGCTTGGGTTGCTCAAGCGTTTCTGGTTTGTTTGCATAAAACTTGCTTTTCGCCACAAAAAATAGTCCGGAGCAGTCAAATCAGGCAACTGTGGAGGCCAATCAACATCAACATTTCTTGAAATAACTTGTTGTGTATGTATGTACGGCGGTATGTACGGCGACGTAAATGATCTTGTGGAAGAAGCTCTTGCGTGAACTGAATCCTAAATGGAAACAAATGCAAATCCTTGTGCAAAATTGTGGCCAAAGTTGTTCCTTGAAGACCAAGCTGCTGAGCACGGCGTCGAATTGAGCTTGATGGATTGTTTAGAACACCCTCTTGAGCAACAGTAATGTGTTCAGCCGATTTTGCATTACGTTGGGGTCTATGCTTGGCCCTATCAGCCACAGACCCTCTTTCTTCGATATCATTCACTACACGATAAATAGTGAGACTTGTTAGCATGTTGTGTCTCTCGAAAATTTCACGTAACTTCCACATCGTCACAGTAATCGATGATTGATTTTGATATAATGTTTTAACGATTAAAATGCTTTAGTTTATCGAATATTTTTAAATAATAAATTTGCTACGTGTCTACTTCACGACTGCCACATATGAACTGTCAAGACTAATGTTTACCAAAATGGCGGCAAAAGAATTTAGTATACCTTTCCGACGGACACCCTGTATGTAAAATGTAAAAGTTTCTTCTCAGATTCATCAAATAACATGTATTATTTTTAATAAAAAATGTATAATTTTTCAAAAGCGGTAATTATTCCTAGTTCGACCAATGTAGCTAGCAAATGTGTATAAATTGGAATAATTTTTTCCGCCATCTGATAATTATAACCCTGCGGCGTATTTAACTAACAAAAAAATGTTAGAAAAATTATAATTTTTTCTAACTTTGACTTTTCCCTTGTGCGAATGGTCCTTTTCGGTACCAATTAACTGTCACCATGCGCAGAGAATAAAATTCTGGAAAAAAATATAATTTTTACTAAAATTATGTAAGGTTGCAATTCGTCCAATGAAGCGATAATTATTCTTCCTATTCCGTTCAATTTTCTCCAAAAGACTGCACAGGGTTAATGTTAATTAATGTTATCCAGTTCTCATGTTAGAAAATAAAATGTTTTGTAGTATTGGGTTAAACGACGTCGTTGTTATAATGCAACTCCTAAATGTGAGCTAGAAATTTTAGTTATAATAATGTAGTCGTTGAAATTTCATTGCAAGTTCTAGTATAGGTTACTAAACTAAGAAGAAGAATTTCCCCTTGCCTCTGTGTACTATTTTTATATACATATAATATTTCCATAACGTTTCGACATTCCTTAAACACTAACATTTTAGTTATGACTTCGGCTTTACTGTAAACGCTTAAAAATATGCCACATTTTTTTGAGCACACATTATAAACCATAAAGTACACATTACTTTGGCTGAAAGCAAAGAATGGAAACTAACAAATCATTTACAGCTTTTGCATTTTGTTGTTTGTTCGGTTGGTTTGTTGGCCCAGCTCTTTTCTATGCTGGAAACCGTCCAAGAGTTTTGTGCGCTCAGTTGCTCCAATTTCTCGTGCCTTCTTTTTTATTTTGTGTTGAGGTTTCTGTGTTTACTACTTTGCTGAAGGCCATACGACCACCACAATTCGCTCGTGAGTAGTGACGTGGTGGAGAGGTTGTGAAAAATCGGCACAAAAACACGACAGTTGATGTGAGTGAAAACGGATTGTTGTTTTTTGTTTCCTCCTTTCATTTTGAAACATAAAATTTAAGATGAAAAGTCAAAGCTTTAAATGTTTGAGCTTATGAATAACAAAATTTAACGAGGTTTTTCGCAAAACGTGATAAAACGAAAGCGTTAATTTTCACACAAGACGGCTAAAGCGGAGAAGCATACTTTTAGGGGAACAAGCAACAAGGCACTGGCGCGCCTGCTTCTAGAGGATGTCAGATGATAAACAAGATAAACATGATTTTTTTATGATTTTATTTAAGAAAAAAATTTATTCCATGTTGCCACACATCGATACCGTGTGCTAAGGTGTACATTTAATATTGCTATAAATTACTTTAAATACTTCGCTAAGCCATTTCTAAGGCTGTAATATTTTAATTATGTATTTTTCTTTCATGTTCTCAAGTTCATATGTAACCCCCAGATGGCTTAGCAAATTTTCGAAAAGTATTAAAACTTAATACTTGTCATTACACAACACATCACAAAGTTGTCAGCGCTATAATGATGGTACTTAAATCGTTGAGAAAGTAGGATTAAGAAAATTCACGCATGTTAAGCTGCTGTGAAAAAGCGTAATTAGAAGTTGAGTGTTCTATATCACATATTAAGCCTTGATAGATTTCCACTTGCTGTCACTGATAAATTGCACAGCAAGAAATTCTTGTTTTTAATAATTTTCGATACAAAGTTTGTTTTCTTTTTGTTTGCTAACTAAACTATTAATAAGTTAGAGCATAATTAACACATGACATTTGCTCATACAAAATGTATATTGCCAACTTTTGGGCTCAAATTGTCAAGTATACTTTTAGGTTCACAATTAACAAATGTTTTGTTAGCTGTCCTTCTTAAAATTTACCCATTTTTATATAGTGTGCATGTAATCAACAGTTCATTGTAACCTTGTCATCGTCTTATACATGAAATTTACATTCGAACAGATGACTACCAACCAAGTGGTGTTAGCGTAAACGAACATGCTAACGCCAACGCAAATATTGCAACAGGATTCGGGTCCCTCCTGCCCACGGGGTTTAAGTTAAAG
This sequence comes from Philornis downsi, assembly GCA_019455685.1. Classification (NCBI taxonomy): domain Eukaryota; kingdom Metazoa; phylum Arthropoda; class Insecta; order Diptera; family Muscidae; genus Philornis; species Philornis downsi. The sequence continues at coordinate 3,457 of JAHXMU010000331.1, forward strand.
GCGGGGGTATACTACGATACAAAGTATTATTATTACTATGTTTGTTTTCAGTGTATTTCCGCCTGAACTTGAAACGAAAATCGACACCCACAAGTGGCCAATACGGACTTTTGATATCGTAGTGTGGGTTCATTACAACACCGGCAAACACCAGCACACGCAAAAAATAACGAATGAATAAACGAACAAAGCAGCAAAACTGATGCACATCCTGATATTTCAAACGCTCACACACATTTGGTACTTTCACACTCAGCCGTAGATAGACAGGGAATTTTGTGTCGTTGGAGGAAAGACCTGTGTTATATACCAAAATGTATGTGGGCTTTCGCCATTATCACCCGCCGCGAATCGTTCAAAAGTCTATATATGTACACGGGTTTTTATAATCAAGGCATAAGTGTGTAAAATATTAATAACCATCTCACTTTAATTGCTACGAATATGAATAATTGGAATATATAACTTTCAGTTGTCGAAAAATGTGGTCGCGATAAGTGGTTAAATTGAAAATAACGCCCCATATGACTTGTGCAAAATGTCAAATGCAAAACGGGGATTAAAATTTAAAACCATAAATTCTTCCTCAAATCTATAAAACTTTATACAAAATTCATACTAGACTCAGCATAGATATTTCCACAAGCATGCAACATATATGTGAAATATGATAAGCCATAAAGTATGCAATAGAATATGAAAGCAGAATGATAATAAATTCAACCTATTCTTCATGTAGTTCCTTAACAAACTTTTTGTGTAAAAAGATAAGTTAAATACAAAATTATATATACTTACGCAGCTATGAATTTAAAGAATTTCTGGTAAATTAAATGAAAGTTACAGTTTTACAGGGTGTCCGTCGGGAAGGTATATTACTTTGGTTTGCCGCAGTTTTGGTAAGCATTAGTCTTGACAGTTCATATGTCGTGAAGTAGAGACGTAGCCAATTTATAATGGAAAAATATTCGATAAACTAAAGTGTTTTAATCGTTAAAGCATTTTATCAAAATCATCGATTACTGTGACGATGTGAAAGTTACGTGAAATTTTTGAGAGACACAACATGCCAACAAGACGCACTATTTATCGTGTAGTGAATGATTTCGAAGAATGAGGGTCTGTAGCTGATAGAGTCAAGCATGGACCACAACGTACTGCGAGAACGGCTGAAAACATTACTGCTGCTCAAGAAAGTGTTCAAAACAATCCATCAACCTCAATTCGACGCCGTGCTCAGGAGATTGGTCTGCACAGAATAACTTTGACCACAATTTTGTACAAGGATTTGCATTTGTTTCCATTTAAGATTCAGCTGACGCAAGAGCTTCTTCCACAAAACAATTTCTGCTGCCATACATTTGCCAATAGGATGTTACAACTCGCCCATAACAACCCCGACTTGCATGAAAAAATCATAATGAATGACGAGGCATATTTTCATTTGAATTGATTGGACAGAATAGTCGGTTCTGGGCAATGAAAAACCCTCAAATTATTCATCAGTCACCTTTGTTTGCATCCATTAAAAGTCTGGTGTGCAATCACTGGACGTTACTTCTTTGAAACTAAAAACGTGATATGATTGAAAACTTTTTGACGCCACAACTGCTTGATTTGGGCTTGATTAACATGTGGTATCAACAAGACGGTGCCACATCGCATACAGCCAGGATTTCAATGAAATTACTGCGAAACCTCTATCCACAATAAGTTATTTCAAGAAATGGTGATGTTGATTGTCCTCCACGGTCGCCTGATTTGACTGCTCCGGACTTCTTTTTTGTGAAGACATCTGAAAAGCAAAGTTTATGCAAACAAATCAGAAATGCTTGAACAACTCAAACAAAACATTCGTGATGAAATTAATGAAATACCGCGTGAAATGTGTGAGAATATAATGAAAAATGTGCTCAAAAGGGCTCTTATTTGTGAGGCTAACAGAGAACATTTATCTAATATTGTATTCCATACATAATTGCCGACATTATATAAAACATTTATCAATACAAGATCCATTCTCTTCCATTTAATCAAAAATTATAAACAAACAAAGTAGTATACCTTCACGACGGATATCCTGTGTAAGGAAATAATTATACCCTGTGTCATAAACAGTGAATTATGTGACGTAAGTTTGCAACATAAGCATAAAATGGTAAACTTGATTCTGCATTATATAACAAACTACCGAAAAACAGACATTACGGTTTCTGTGGCAGGGTTATGGTGAAATCATAAATTTTTGACACAAAGAAAAGCATTTTCCCACCGACTACTTCCGATTTGTAGTTCTTCAGTTATTCTGATAAAACCTCTAATAAGTCCATTTCATTTGTTGGTTTACTGAATTAGAGACTATTCGAGGAGAACGCGAAAAGTGTAAGACTCATTACAAAATTAAGATGACGATGTATAAACCATGATCATTTCCATTTAAAGCGTTTTCCAATGGGAACGCACAGATGATAAAATGAATACTTTGTTCTTTTGAGAGGCGTATCAGTGACATTATGTGTGGCGAATGTGGTGTCATGCAAGTGTTGCCAGCTTCGATAATTAGTTCATATTCGAGCAGTCTCATTTGGTATGAATATGGCGCTTAGATCAAGCTGATTTTCACCGATGCCACGAACTATATTGACTCTAAGGTATCGGTCGTTTGTTACTAGTATAGTTTTACTATTCTATGATGTCGCCTACTCACAATCGATTCCCATGCAATGCGACTTGGTGGACTTGTGGTTTAATATCGTCGTAAATTCGACAATTTTGCTTGATTTCGTGTCCTTTCATCCACAATATTGACTTCGTTGCAGAAGATAAAATTTTTTATTTGCTAAATTCCAACTGCTCCAGAACCCAGTCAGCGAGCAAACGGCATTGCCTATGATCGTTTTACTGTAATTCTCGAGATAGTTGGGGTTTATACGGATGTAAGCCCAAGTCCCGACGCAATGTATGCCGAGTAGAAACTTGCGAAAGGACAAGTTGTTGTGCGCAGCGTGGAATTGATTGTCCCAATTTCTCTTGCACACTTTCGCAAATAGCGGCAATGTTTTCAGCAGATTTTGCGATTGGTTGACGTTTGGGCTTTGATTCACTAAACCACTCCACTAGAATTCAATAGTCGACTGGGAAAGATGATCAGGATAGTATCGTTTGAATCGCTCGCATCGTTTGAACAAGAAAACGTCCATTTTTGTAACAAAATGTTATTTATCAGTTTGCAATAGTGATCCTTCTTTGGCAAAAGCAACAAAAAAAAAAAACATGAAAATTAGCAGCAGGTGAAACAACATGACCGATATCACCTATCAACATCTACCCGGCCCTGTTGGGTAACCCATTATTTTACATTAAGCATGAATGAAGAGAGCTCATGTCGAGAATAATAATGGTTTATCAATTCCCTCAAACCAAAATTTTATCATACAATTTTTTAAGAAACTGAAATAATTATGTTCCCGGTGGATCAAATCAAGCCATAAGGGAAAAGTTTATCCTCAAAAGCTGGATTCAGCCTTTAAATATAAGGCATTTTTAAGGGGTTTTCTACAATTGTATCACTTATTCATTAATTAAAAACAGGGCATAGTGGCAGTTACTATATATCGGAAAGGACTATTCTATCTCATAAAATTTTTAGCGGAACGCCATAACAGCGGGCGTGGTTATTATAAAATACAAATAAAAACACCAATTTTCACAAGAAAAATGCAAAGTCAATACACTTCGTATGAAGAGGAGGCGTTTCTGATACACCCACTTATATGGCTATGAATTGATATGGCATCCGCATTGCTGTGACTCTCTAGTATCACTATTTGAACAAATTTAACTTTTCATTAATTAACAAACATTTGCACGAACACGAGCATTTTCATTGTTTCTTTGACAATTTTTTCTTTAATTTATTACTTAAAAGACTCTCTGCCCAGGGTCTTTTTGACCACTGTGTTAACAAATGAATGGGAGATGTGAAATAAGATTAAAAAAAAACAAACAACTCTGATGGAATTTTTTGAGAACAATTTTTGTACGCTTGATATTCAAAAATCAATAAGATTAGCAAAAGAAAAATTGTCTTTCATAATAAGTGGACCACATCTCCGACAAAAATAAAAAAAGAAAATTGTGATGAAAGCAGTAAATTCAGTTCGTGTTCACTGATACTTTTATCTCTCTCCCTTTCAAAGATCCACAGAGGCAAGACAGAACTTTTTACGCCTGACAAATTCTTGTGAACATATTTAACCAAAGCTAAACGAAGTAATCATGGTTTACTTTATAGCATATTTTGAAGCTATAAAATAAAGTAGGCAGCTTTAATGGGTGACTTCATGTAAATTCCGTGGAAAATATGCTATTAAAGAGATGTCCCAGGTGGGATATCTGAATCAAGAATTAAGCTTTATACAGGGTGGCGCAATAGAACGTGCATATTGCATCATATTTTTTTGCGGGGTAGAAAAGGCGCGGGCGGGGGGCGCCTACATCGTTGGGTTGGCGGGCTCATGGAGTTTTAGTCGCTATGAATCACTTCGACGGGAAGCGTCGTGCATTTTGCGTGCGTGCATTTTACGAGAACTCTCGTTCATATATTGCTACTAGGCGACTATATTGTGCTGAATATGGACTACAGCGAATTAGTGAAGCTCCGAATTCTAATTTAATTAAAATGGGTAAAGCGTTTTGAAGAGACCGGTTCAACATTTAAACCACAAGCAAATGGTCGCCCAAGAACATCTAGGACCGAAGACAATGTTGAGAGAGTTATGGAGTCAGTACGAGGAAATCCACAAATTTCGACTCGCAAGAGATCGTCTGTCTTACAATTATTGCGACGAAGTCTGCAACGAATTTTAACATTGGATCTTAAACTGCATCCATATAAGCTGCAATTAACACAAGAATTGAAAGAGTCTGACTTCATAGCAAGGCTCGCATTTGTTATTAATCGATTTTCCAATTTTGACAATATCCTTTTCTCTGACGAGGCTCATTTCCTTATGAATGGTTTCGTAAACCGTCAAAATTGTCATTACTGGAACAGTGAAAATCCCAAAATCAAACACCAAAAACCATTGCATAGTCCTAAAGTGACAGTATGGGCAGCAATCTCTGGCAGAGAAATAATTGGTTAATACGGAAGGCTATGTTGAGATGTTGGACGGATTTTTGGCTCCAGAAATTGAAAGTTGAAGAATAGTGAATTCCAGAACTTGGTTTCAACAAGATGGAGCTACCTGTGACACATCTAATGACTCCATGGCGGTAGTGAAGCAGATTTTCCCTGGCAGACTGATTTCGAAAAGAGGTGATATCCCATGGCCCCCACCTAGTCCAGACTTGACGCCTCTTGACTTTTTTTTGTGGTGATATATCAAACACAAAGTCTACAGTAATAATCCAAGAAACATCGTTCATCTCAAGGAGAATATCCGTGGTGAAATGGCAGCCATTACACCAGTATTACTGAAGAAAGTTTTCAATAATTTTCGTTTGCGGTTAGAGGAGTGCCGTCGTAGAGAGGGTCACCATTTAGATGATGTTATTTTAAAAAAATAAACTCCATTTATTACTCTACAATGCCTTAGATTTATTTTAACCATACCTTTTGTATTTATTTTTTAATCTATTTTTTAAATGTGCACGTTCTATTGCGCCACCCTGTATAATCAGGTTAATAAGCAAATGATGTTGAAGTTTCATCACCATGTTTACAAAGTACACGTCTTTTGTTTGAAATGTCTCATTGGAAAGTGCTATTTTGGAAAAATCTGGATATTATGCAATTACTTTACTGATTTGTTGATAAGCAGTAGTCCATCCGCTCTGTTACTAGGAAAATTGAAAATGCATCATTGCTTGCAGTTTGATATTATTATACTTTTTGTTATTTTTTTAAATTTTAACATCATTGACTGTTAAAATATATTGTATATAGAATTAAATCGAGTGGTCCATTTCAAATTTTCTCTATTTCCAACCTATTTTTCGTATTTTCTTCGCTATCCCTTACAAGTATGCAATGCCTTTCCCCACATCCCTGAAGTATGCAAACATTTACCATGAATTGAATATACAATTGAATACATGCATGCATTGATGGATGTTCTAATCAAACTTTTTTTTTTAATTAAACGGGGATCTAGTATGCTACGGTTTTAAAATTTAAAACATCACTTGCGAAGTTTTATTACAACAATAGTTTTTTGCTATGAGCTTTATAGACCAGCGCATTTATTCGCCAACACAAAATTTATTTCAGTAGCAGCTTAAGCATTGAACAACGAATCAAAACTTTTTCAATTTTTTTTTCTTACTCCGATAACGTAACCCAGTGGAATACTAAACTATTGTAAAAGTTTAATTAATTTACATGTTAGTATGAATATTGGAAACATTATTTATAACTACTTCTGCTCACTACTAGAACAGAGCATAAACTTTTAGCTGTATAAAAGTAACTCTTGCAGGATTAAACCGAAATGTTTGTTATTATTATGCTATTTTTGTTTAGAATATTATGGTTTCAATTGTTTTATGTTTTCCCGGAACTTTAAGGTTTCCTCATAGCTTACCATGAATTGTTATTTAAATTCAAGTTTTCTTTTCTTTTTACTGTTTACTTGAAATTAAATTTACTCACAATCGTATAAAATCTCTTTTGACATCTCACTCACCTGCTAACGATATTATTATTATTTGTTTTTCCTTTTTTTTCTTTTTAGGTATGTAAATATTGAAAACGAAGAAGACGAAACCCGCGAAATAATCGATATTTTAGCATGAACGAAAAAAAAATCTGCATTTTCATTGGTTTGCAAAAGAAAATCGCGTGACAGAATATCTAGAGTAAAACAAATACCAAAAGCTAAGTAAGTAAGTAGTTAGTAGAGGAAGAGAAACATTATAAATATGGTTGATAAATGAAAACAGTTTCAAGGAAATGTGAGACCATAACGTGGTTGCGAAAAGAACTGAAAATAGTTCGTAAGCCAATTTTTGTCACAACGCTAAAATTTGCAAAAAGAGAGACAATAAATTGAATGTATAGATTTTTAGTTGTTACCGAGACACAAGAAGAATCTGCCAGCCTGGGACGGAATGATTAGTGTGAGATTCATTACTATATAACTTGCAATCACACAGTGATTAATGGTGTAGAAAACGCGTTAATAATTATGGGCCTCTGAAACTGTTGAACCGACTGCTGTCAGCTAAATTAAGGATACGTAAAGGAGGTCCTAAACTAAACTTTCAGAGAAATTACTTTCCAAGCACCACACGTCAACACAGGATGACCTACAAGATGCCAAAGTTTACTACACCGGTTGCAATGAATCTCTCCTAGCTGCATTTCTTACAAATACTCTCTGATATATACAGATTTGGAAATAAACCCGATGAGTCATAGAAAATATGTAAGAAACGACATTAGTTACCCAGTACAGCTATAAAGGCATTTGGATTTAAAACTTAAAATTTTAATTTTCTGCCTTGACTTATGTTTAAACTTTTCCCTTTACTATAAATGCCAAAAAAAAAACCTAAAAATACTGATTGATAGCTAATACTACCACTTGTAAGATAAAATTTTGGATGAAATAAATAATTTTGAGCATTTTCAGCTAGATGTCTTCAATATGCCACAACTTATCATGCATATATTCTGTCAAAAAGTACGGGTATTAAAATTAAATACAAAATATTAATCATTCAATAAAATTCATTGTATCGCCTTCCGAATTGGAAAGAGAAAAAAGTGTGCGGGAGGAACATCAGTTGAACACGGTAGTTGCTTTATCATACTTGTTGGGTTGGGTTTGGTCCCAAATTCGTTCAGAATAATAGTCTTGTGAGATGGTGCATTATCATGGTGCAAACTCCATGAGGCCTCTTTTTACAAATCTTGCCTTTTTTGAACGAACTTTTTCTCCGAAACACCGAATAATGCTAAGGTGATATTCTTAATTTATCATCTGACTTTCTGGTAAGAATTCCAAGTGCACAATACCGCGATAATCCAAGAAAACAGTGTACTTTAACTTGACTTTTAATCGATTTTGATATGCCTTTTTATCGGTTTCCGCTTAGTTGAGAGGCGTTATTTACCTGTGACATTAGAACCAGAACTTTCACTATATCATTTTCAGTTGGAGATATTATGAGAGACACATAATCATAAACATATTCTCGAGGCTGTTTTTGCTTTTTTGAAAGCAGACGCGGCACCCATCTTGCGCACAGCTTTCTCATCTTCAAAATTTCGGTCAATATATGATTTATAACACTTTTCGAAAGGTCCATCATCCCAGCTAGCTCACGCACCTTCAGTCGACGATCATCCAATACCATTTTGTGGATTTTCTTAACTGTATCTGGCGTGGACACCTCAATTGGTCGACCTCTACGGTGTCCGTCTTGGCAGCTCGTACGACTTCGTTTAAACTCTGCTGCCCAATATTTTATAGTCGTAACCAAAAAGCAGACTCCCCCTGAGCAGAATCTAGCTCGGCTTTAACATTGGTTGGACTGAGACCTTTCAAAGGGAAATATTGAATTACTTAACGGTGACCGATTCTTTGCATGTTTACAAATTCACTGAGATGGTTTATTTTTGATGGTTCAAATAAAAATACTAAACAACGTGGCGCGTTGAAACTTAAAACATATATGTTTTATAAGGTTGCCACTTTTCACCAAAATCATTTTTAACAAACTACTGGCATCATCTATACATCAAGCTGGCTAGTTTGCCCTTGTAGTGTACGATTGAGATGATATGAAGAAAAGATTGAGTTTCAGTCAGTTCGTGAGATATCAGGTACCAGAAGACGTGAATCGATATAGACTACTTATAATAGCCGGCTACGATCTGTTAAATATCGGTGTTTTAAGAAATATTTATTAAGATTTATTACAGCAAGCATATATATTAGTAGCTAGATAGACGGTCACTGCCCAATGGATTTAAAAAATTTTGAAACCTTTTTGGTCAAAAATAATTGTTACTTAAAAATGCTTCTCTCCGTGTGTTACGTTTTTATTGTATTAAATGGTATATAGATTCATTCCTTCGGCAGAAGTATAAAAACGATCAGATCTTTTTACTTCAAGCGTTTCAAATTTGTTTTGTTATTTCCAGACGTTTGACAGTGATGAACTTTCAAAATCAAACAAGCCTAAAAATAGGCTAAATTTTTCCCAAGGGTGTGCGCGCATTTTCGGTTTTTTCTCCAAACTTTGTTAGTACAATTTTGCATAATTTTATAATATTTTTCAAGATGACCCCTTACGAAGCCACTGTGCAATAGAAAATAATGTTACAATCAAAACCTTTTATCGATGGGTTTCCTTTTCGCACCGCATACCGCATCGCATCAAAGTCCCAATGCCGACCTTACATCAATGTAGTTTTCCATTCCACTTGGGAATAAAAAAAAGTCAACGACGTCATATGTGTCCTCTTCACAGTGACATAATTTTTTCCTTCTCTTTTTTACTAATGTGTGAGCGTATAATTGATGCCTATCAATAGTTACGTATCGCTCATACGTAACCAGTGTCCGCTACACAACTGAAAAAATTAATTGAATTCCCACGCAGTAGCTCACAATGGACGATTTAAAAATAGAATATTGCACGATAGCAAAAGAAACCCACAAATCTCTACCATGTTATGGTTACAAATATAATTTTTCTTCTATCTAAAATGTAATTTTTTATTGCAGCTCAAGTTAGAATTAAATAACATCAACTTCGACTAAAGTCACAAAGACTCCGCCACGTCTGCTTTCGTCTTTTAGTTTTTTTTTTTTCTTGAAAATGGTAACGACATCACAACAACCTCCCATGCAAACGGAGAGTGACCTAAAACATTTTAATATCGAACGCAAAAAAACAAAAAACGCAGGCTACTCACAGGGCAACACCACCAACAGGCGATAGAAAGCATATCGTATTGTATCCGTTCATTCGTCCGCCCATCCGTTCGTACATCCATACATCCGATATACATACATATAATATAAATAGTGGCACATATACACACACAAATGTCGTTAGAGCGTAGAATGGTGGCAGCTTAAAAGTGGCAAAAAAGAATTGCTGTGACTCTTGAATGAATGTTCGTTTTGTGCAATGTGAATGTAAGAATCGCCTGCATGCGGCTGGATGACATGGAACTGCAGATGGCTGCCGCAGGGCTTCCATTGCGCAGATTCATGTAAAGCACATGAGGGCAATAACAGCACGAAGCACAGCAGCAAAGGAGGGACAGCAACAGCAACATGCATGCAGATACAGTTAAATTCTCTTTAATAACTCACCACTACATAGGCGGCATAATCATTCTACAAATACACGTAGCGAGAATCATTATAGAGTAGAGAATTCAACAATGGCAAAGTAGAAGAATTAAACCAATAATTAGTTGTGAACGAATTTACAAGAGAGCTACATATATTTTATGAATTAGGTAAAGAAATGCAATTTATGATATTCTTAGAAACATCACTAAAAAAATGCCAGAAAAACTGGCACCTGTTTTTGCGACACAGTGATTGTAGGTCACAAATAAATCTCAATGTCCCTGAAATTATGAACTAAACGTGACAAGACTGTGAACTCGGTTTGTATGTAGAAATTTTCTACGGGCGTTTTTGGAAGAAAATGATGGTATAAGTAATTGAAAGGTCATCTTTAGAACGATATTTTCTCCCACTCTACTCGCTTAAGTTGAAAACTTGTTATAATTACCTAAAATTGCTTTTTTAGATTTTTTTTTTATTTTAGTATATATAATGTGATAGTAGATGTAATGTGGCAGTAGAGGCAGACGTCGTGCGATATTGCAGTCACAGCCCTTGTTCATGAAACAAATGTGCTTGACTTTTTTTGCATTTGAAGTACGCTGATAGGAATACTGTGATACTGCGTTTCTTATGACCTGCAACAAATACTTTAAAAAATGGAAAATTAAGATCAACCCAAAGCATAATTTCCCCTTTCGACAAATCTCCGAAAAGAATTCCGACGAGACCAATATACGTTGAAGACAACACCATAGAAACTCAAAATGATGTCAAATATCTTGGAATGATTTTAGATAAAAAAAAACCTCTCCTTCCAGAAGCATACTCAATTATCTTGCAAGAAGGTACTGCGTTCATTTAGGCCAATATGGATACTTTGAAACATAAGAATATTATTTACAAGTGTATTATGAGGCCTATAAAGTCTTTCGCTTCTCTTCAAAACAAATGCTTAAAAATGAATTTCACCAAGCATTGGAGGTATCGCCCTTTTCAAGGATTATTTAAAAAAATTAAAGGATAACTATTTTAATAATATTCTCTATTCTTCTTTTTCCGTAATAAGAGAATGTAACGATTTATAAACGACTTAATAAGGTCATTTCCTCTTAATATTTGGCTTCACTATTTATTTTTGTTTTGCAAATGAAGGTTTTTAACCTTTTTACCTTCCAAATCGATTGGAATTAGTTCACTTCTACATAATAACGTGATTTGGTTTATTTAGTTTATATTTAGATTCAATTAATTCCTGGATTAATAAATAAATAAAAAAGAAAAAAGGAAATGATACTGCGTATAAAATTGTGATCGGCCGTATCGTGATGACTGTTTAATTGATGCCAATGAGTCGTTCATATGATCGTGGGTTCTAACCCCGATGCCACATTTTTCTTTCTTTGAGCGGTGATGGCGTCGATACACGAGTGTAGATGAGCACTTCAACACAAGAGTCAAGTAAACAATTTTACAGCTGATTCTGCAACCACTGTGTTTAAAAATAGAATGCGTATAATCGTGTTGATTGTGAGAAATTCTCCCGTTCAAGGAATTTGTCGTTTTTTTTTTTTTTTTTTTTGCTTGTTTTCCAATCTGGCTTTTTGTACCAGACAATACATCAAACTCAATCTGGGTACGAGATATAGTGGAGTAAAGGTAACAAACTAAGTAAACTACAATAATTAGAGGACATAAGCCAATATAAACAAGCGCATAAGTTCGCCAAAACCGAAGCTCGTAAACCCACTATTACTGATTGAGGTATTCAGTGTCGTGACCAATGTATCGATACATCGTCAGATAAGTGGGCTTGTCAAAAAATGCTTCTTCTCACGCATAATACATTCATCTTGTCCAATTTTCCAGTGAAAATTCGTACTATTCTGTTAACTACCAGCACGTAATTAATGAATATATAATGCAATGCTTTAGAAACATTTCCTGAACCAACTGCGGCCCACTTAGTCATTTTCCCTGTAAAAGGTTTTCTATAACCACATTATATTTTTGTGTAACCACATCCTTTCTATTAATGTATGCGAGGTGTGTTAAAAAAATAAGGTGAATTTTAATTTTTCTCAAAAAACTTTTGTTTATTCATCAATTTCTATTTACTCCCCCTCAGATATAATATACTTGCGCCAGCGTTTTTCCAATCCTCGAAGCAGTTCTGATATACCCTTTTTGGTATGTTCTTGAGCTCTCTCAGCGATTCGGTTTTTATCTCCTCAATCGTCGCAAAACGCCGTCCGTTCATGGGTCTCTTCAATCTTGGGAACAGCATTTTTTTCGTATTGCTTCACGCAAACGGCACATAACTTCAAAGTAATACTCCTTATTTATCGTACGAACTTGTGGTAAGAGTTCCTGATGCATTACGACCTGGTAATCGAAGAAAACAGTGAGCAAAACCTTGACATTTGATCGAACATGGCTTTTATTGGTATTAACTCTCCTCGACTCTTCCAATGGGACGATTGGACTTTGGTTTAGATATCATAACCATACTCGTATACCCTTGATTCGTCACCAGTTATGACCCTTTTAAGAAAATCTGGATCATCGTTGACGTTATTCAACATTTCCTGAGCGATGCTCATGCGACGTTGTTTTTGGTCAAAATTCAGCAATTTTGGAACGAACTTCGCTGCCACACGCTTCATGCCCAAAATTTCCGAAAAGATTGCATGGCATGAGCTAACCGATATGCTGATATCCTCAGCAACTTTTCTGATTGTGATTCCATGATTCTCCGTAACAATTTTCTTCACTTTTTCAACATTTTCATTGGTTGTTGATGTGCTGGGGCGGTCAGAGCGAGCGTCGTCATTCACATCTTCTCGACCTTCTGTGGAAAGCTTGTACCACTTGTAAACCTTTTTTTTTTTTTTTTGACTCAGAGTACATTCACCGTATGCCACTTTCAACATTTCAAGTGTTTTTGAGCACACAATTCCATTTTTTACACAAAATTTGATGCAACTTCTTTAATCCATTTTTTTCGATAGGAGAAAATCACCGAACACGCAAAACGCTTATCTTATTTATGCCTCTCACACACAAACTAAACATGCTATATGGATAAAACCGTCAACATATCTTCGAGACTAGTGTACTAGTATAAAAAAAAGTCGAATGTACGTAGCCCGCGAAATGTTAAAATTCACAGTATTTTCTGAAAACACCAAAGGAACTAATTCCTTTGCGTCTCATGAATGAGATATGAGAGAGCTTATATGTTTTTCATTTTTGGACTTACTGAACGGAACGTACAGTTCAATGACGATTCTGAACGTCACAGTTAGAGAAGCATTTACAAGACTGGTCGATTATTCGGCTATCCGAAATATTCGTCAGGCACATCGAGGAGACCGCCTCTCAAATAATGACCGTAGTCATGCGATATACATAAATATAATCGTAATATATATATACAATTGTTGTAATACACATATATACATACATATATATATAACAAAACCGCCGGTCCGGCAAAGCTGTCAGCTGATAAATACCTGTCATTTGAAGTGTTATTTATTTACTGAAAGGTTTACCATTTACAAATGTGAATCGTTTAACAACCTAAAAACGTCTAAAAATAGTTAAAACTTACTACAAAAGTGATGATTCAAAGTTGGGCTTTCAATAGAACCATGAAGCATTATATGAAATAAACGTTTCATCGTATTTTATTTAACTTTACTATATAATATCACCATATACGTGACCTATAGTTAACAAATGAACTGTAAAGTTGTTGAATACAAGTTGAAAAATTTCCATTTTCCAAGAGATCGATGCGAAAGGTTTCTTCTACTTGATTTTGCCCAATTCCTTAACATATTTATAAATATAAGTTTTTCTTTGTGCCAAATTTCACGACACGCGGATGGACGCTGGTCTATGGGGTCGCTGATGAGTATTTTTATTTACAGTTACGAACAGAACAGAACAGCTTAAAAAAAAAATAAGGTTTTCCAAACATTTTTTAATTCAAAAGAATTGAGGCATTTGACGCATTTAAAGAAAATTTATAGACAAAAAATCCTATCCTATGAGTTGTTATGACGATAATGTAATTAAATACAGGGAAACTGATGAATATTGCCACATTAAGAAACTCCAATAAGTTATTTCAATTATATTCTCTCTATACGTTTGAAAAATACAGCATTTTTGTTAAGACTTGTCAATATTATCTTTACTTACTTGTCATTCCTTTAAAAAAAAAAAACTATCAGGCGGCAAAGTTTTTTCTTTAATTTTGGGTGAAGCACTTAAATATTCAAAGTAATGGGTGGTGAATCATTTTCTTGAATCCGCATTTATTTTCTTTATTACTGACATTCATTTTGTACAGGGTGGATCATGAATCGTGCTGCAAACACAATGTCAGTGTCAGTGATAACCATTATATTTCAAGATATTGAAGGTTTTTTTACTCAGAACTGTGCCGAAGACTTATCCGTTTCAACAGCATTTAGTTCCAGCAAGATAGAGCAACTACACAAATAGTCGGACCGCTTGTGGCGGATCTTCAACGGAAATTTTAAACAAAATAATATCCACAAACTTTATTTACCTGGTCCCCAAAGCAACCATTTGTTGGGAAAACTTGACATAGTCGGCCTAAGTTTTCTTACGATAGCTAATATATCTGATTAAAAATATTTTAACTGGTTGATCTAAATCTAAATGTATCACCATGTGCAGCACCTAAAATCGAGCCAATATACAAAAATTTCAAAGCTGCATTCAAATAGCTCATACTTTTAATATTTATCAATAGATTTTAATTATAAACATGCCAATTTTTTCATATTTAGCAGCGATTTTTATATTTCTACATTGTAACTTAATTTTTATACATGTTTCCAAATTTATATAGTGGTCACAAAACACCAATTTTGTCCATGCCTACTGCATCTAATGCACTTAATCGATTGCAAAATAATGTCCACAGTATGTGTTGCTTATATTTTATAGTTAATTCAGTGTTTTAGCATAGTATATGCTCTAAATAAGTAAACTAGCTTTCGAAAATTTTAACAATCTACTAAGATAACGTATAATAAGTATAATTTCCGCGTTTAGAATACACAAAGTGCAGTAAGCAAATTAATCGCAATCTCCGATTGCAGATTACGGCTTTTTGTTACAATCAAAGCAAAATATATTTAATTGTTACCAGTTTATCTTATCGCCTATAGGGTACCTGCAAGAAATTGTTAAAATAAAAACAGAGGTAGGACTAAACATCTGAACATCAGCTGTACAAAAGACAAACGTCGAAAACAGGCCTGCAGAAATATTCTTATTTAAGAAACTGTCCGATTCAACATAGAGACTATAAAACCAACTATTTAAATACCAGGCTCGAATAGAAAACAACAAGAATACCAAAAGTCAAGCTATGCAATGGAACTATTAGAGAATAGCTCGAATAAGGGGAGAAACAATTATAATCCATGCCAATGAGTCGACGAATGGGATGTGAGTGAAATACACAGTAAGAATAGTGTTGGCAATCATGAAAATAAGTTGTAAGCGTGTAGAGGAAATAATAATTTTCACACACACTCTCACCACTTGTTCACATCGAGATTTTCATAAACAGACAACACATACACAGACAACGACATTTAGTTTCTTTACGCTTCCTCCTCACCACTCTTGCCGACAGAACCTAGTTGGTCTATACTATATTATAATAACGTTTATCACATGTGCATGTAAACCACAAAAATACACACACACACACTTGAACGCACGCACACCAACGTATTTATTAGTTGGTTAAACCTTCAGCCCATTACCCCAAAACCAGTGCACAGGACACAATGGGCGATATAGGATATAGTTTGTAGTAAAGGAATTTTATTGAACTTATGCTCTAGTGGGGTACTCGTCAAGTATGCGCCTTTAGCGGATGGTGAATTGGTGAAAATGAAGCTGCTCGTTAAACATATCGAACTTATATATAAATTTAAAACAACAATGAAATGTCCTAAGTAAATTATTATAAGTCTGGTAAATTATTCTCAAACCGCGACGATAGGATTCGTCGTTAAACTGTTGGTTCCATTGAGAGAGTTTTAAAACAGAATGCGCATAAGATCCTTGAATGTAAAAAGCTTTCCTATGTCTCATTCATAGGATGCTAGAGAACCTGTTTATTTATTATATATATAAATATATATATATATATTTTTATAAGTAAGGCGTAGAAGAAAGAAATTCATTATTTTTGCAATGACATTAAAGGTTTTATTTAGCCTAGTTAGAATGATGCGATTTAGTTGAAATGGGCAACATTTTGTGCTTCTTACGGGTAGTTGCATTATGCCCTTATCAAAGAATCCTTCGAATTTTTTGGCAAGCAACTGGGCAATAGATTTCACAAGCTTTTCATTTGGGTCGAATTTCACTAATTAAATCATTCACCATAAACAGGACTAACACCTAGTCACATGATGCCAAGTCCGGACTATAAGGTAGCTGCATTAGAACCTACTCTTCAAGCTTCCTCCGCTGTAGGTGAGCCACTTCTTCTTAGGTGGCGACTGGAATAGACATATCTTATCTATTATACGCCGTCCGTAGAAAATTATTCCAAACGCTTCGATCTTTTGCGCTTCTCCTCCAATTCGTCATACCAAGATCCTATAGTACTTCAAAAGCCTAGTCTTTGCAACGGAGTTTTGGTCGCCCCCTTCTGCGCCGTCCATCGAGTTCGTTGCCGAAAACTTTCCGTGCCGGAGCATTTGGGTCCATCCGCACAACATGACCTAGCCAACACAATCACTGTACAAGTATATTAATGCGTTTGACCACGTCGATGTCGATATATAGCTCATACAGCTCATTGCTGATGCGATGACGATACTCCCCGTTAACGATAATGGGTCCATATATTTTCCGGACTATTTTTCTCTCGAAAACTGCCAGTACTGATTCATCTGCTTGTGTCATAACCCAGGATTCAGCGCCATAGAACAAAACAGGTAGAACCAATGTCTGGTACAGTCAGATTTTTGTTTGTCGAAAGAGGGCTTTGTCATTGAATCGCTTGCTTAGCTCATAGTAACATCTGTTAGCAAGCAATACACTCCTCTTTATCTCCATGCTGACATTATTCGTTTTGTTTACAGCGGAACCGAGGTACGTGAATTCTTCCACCACTTCAAAATTATAGTTGTCAACGTTCACACAGTGTCCCAAACGAGTAGACTCTTCGTTGAAACCGATAACTTTGTTTTGCCCTCGTTTAAAACCAGATCCATCTTCGCTGCTTCCTTCTCGATACTTGAGAAGGCTGCAGTAACATCTCGCAGTTTTCGGCCAATAATGTCTATGTCATCTGCGTATGCGAGTAACATATGGCTTTTGTTAAAGATGGTACCAGACGTGTTAACTGCAGCTTTCCTCATAATCATGTCCAATAGTATGTTGAAGAGGCTGCACTAGAGACAGGCGAGGCGAGCCACTAGATAAGTAGAATACAATTTCTGTCCTTTTCGGAAAAGCTGCCTGCTTCTGGGCGATGACTGCCTTTAGATGGTTCAATTGTTCACAGTGCAAATTCGAAATGAGAGCATTCCAGGCCACCAATAATAGAGCAAAACTTTTTTCATCATTAATCATGGATTGGTCGCTGTTTTCACCGGGTTGTCACAAACCTATCACGACCGTTTTCGCTTAACATTGTCGCAAGTCATTCACAGTTATCATCTGCTTTAGAAATCACTGGATTTTTGTGCGTTTCAGCTGCGATTCGAGGGTTTAAATTCCGTCCATGAGGTTTTTTTTTTTGCGTTAACTTATGTAGCAACCACATATTGACTGTGTTCAGACACATTGAAGTGGTTTACAATTGTTTTTTGGTTGCGAGGTTTAGTTGCTGGGAAAAATTGCTTATTTGACAATTTCCATTACACAGAGTGGCGCATGAATCGTGTCACTGTCAACTGTCAATGGAACCGTTGTTTGAATATGTTGGAGGAGTTTATTTACCCCAAACTGAGCCGATGACGTATCTGTTTCAATAGCATTTGGTTCCAGCAAAATGGAGCACCTGCACACATAGCCGGACTGGTTATGGCGGTGCTCTAATGAAATTAATATTTAACAACTAAGCTAATTTATGGACAAATAGATTCGCTTTCTTACTGAGCAAAATTAATTTTAATATTCCGCAAAGATTTGTCTGAAATTTTCTGCAAGAAGTAATTATGAAACTCATAGTCCATTCCGTTGTCTGTGCTCAATATATAACAAAATTTATTGTTATATAACTGTAACTATTCAATCGAAATTATAAAGCGAAAAATACTTAATAGATAATAATTTGCATTTATTACTGGTTGCCAGCGTATTTTTCCAATATTCTATTTGGAATAGTCACACTGCCAGCTCTAAATTTGTTTCAAATTCTTTGTTTGATGTCTCCCGTGGCCTTTTCCTTTATGTGTGTTGTTGTTGAAATCTCAGGGCATCATCATTTTTCATAATCGTTTTATGTTTCTGCCAGTTACCAGTCATCATCTCTTCTGATCCAGTTGCCGCTAATTGCTGCTAATATTTCTATGTTGTGTCCTTATTATCCAATGGAAGAAGTGTGTTTGTGTTTGTGTCGTGTCCATCACTCTCGTATAATTGTTGTGTATCGGTTCTGTGTCTTCATTCGTAATTCTATACGCTTAGTTACCCTTTTATTTTAATTATAGTTATTTTAGTTATTTTTAATATATTGAAGTTTTGAAATATACTCAGTTACCCTCACTGATGTTTTTAATATTTTTCATGTTTTAAAAATTTGCGTTTGTGTCGTATTATATGCCATTTAAAGCCTAAATGTTATATGTTTTTAATTGATATTATAAGTAAATAAAATTTATAATATATTTTTTCTTCATCAACTATTTAATATTTTATTATTTAATATATGCTTTTTATTATACATTTTTTACAAAAAAAATATTATTTTTATTGTTTTGTATTATTGTTTTTTTTTTATTTATATTTATACTTTTTTTTTAATTTGTAAGGAATTTTGTTATATATTATTTTGTGTTAGGTAATGTGAACGATTAACTGTAATTAATCCCACCTCGCATACGTCAAGTATAGTAGCTGTGTATTAAATAAATAAACTCCATTTACCGCTGGTCCCCATGGTCACTTCACCATAATTTTATGAGGTTATGTCAAGGAAGAAGTGTACAAAACGAAGAACGAAACTGAATGGAAGAAGCCCATTAATACAGTAATGAATAGTTTTCTGAACAGGTGCCGCATATGTGTGAATAAGCATAAAGGTCATTTACTGTCTATCTTCTTCAAAACCCATTAGTTATATAAAAAAAATTAAATGTTCTACACAATAAAAATAAATTAAATACATTTATTAAAAAAAATGTATTATATTTGAATTTCTTATTGTAACGCAATTGGTGCGCCACCCTATAATATCGATATTTGCAACTATTGGCTTTCAAGACATCAAAACTACCGGAATAGAATCAAAGAAACCAAAATCAAATGACTGACCGTTACAATATCAAGATCATAAACACTGTTTACATTTTCAGCTTGCGTTTTCGCTTTTACCAAAATAAAACTGTAAAATATAGCGTGGTTTTCCTTTACGGATATCCATTTTTTACGCCCGCTCAAACAATACTGAGTCAAGGAATCACAAAAATGTCCGAACAGGCTTTTGAGTACCGAAACTCATCTTTCTAATGATATTCAACGTGAGCTGATAGTGTTTATATAACGCGACATATACATAGATTAGATAGAAAAATAATGGATTTGGTGTTACTAGAACTTTGGTATTCACTATGACCGTTTTCCTAGTACAAAAGTTTATTAGCTGGGGTGATCTTTCCAGTATCTGTGTCAGAAATAGATATTTTTTTGTATTTTTTTTAATTAGTAAAATTCCCTACAAATTGTATTATATTGGACGGTTCTTCCAGTGCATATTCAATGCTACTGTATATTGATTTTAACTATTGAATAAATCATAAAATCGTGGAAAAAGTTTGGAAAAAATACCATTTTACTTTTAGAGTTGGGTTCTTCCTTGTAAGACTAAGTTTTTTCTTAGTTGGCCGTTTTTGTCTAATTTCGTGCTTCATCTCCCCATGAAATTGAAACATTTTTGTTCTAAACTTTACATTCTTAGATCGAGCATTGCATATTTTAGTATTATGCTTTCAACTACACGTGGGCAGATGAAATAATTTTTACGACAATAACGAATATACTTATCTCAGATTAGTATTTCTGCTTGTTACATATTTAATGACAAAATGAATGTACCCTCCATTTGTCTAATGATGGTTATAAAAATAAGTATAGAGTATGATTCATCCGCATGACAGCAAAAATTATTCGATAAAGTTAATTTGAATCAGCCCTTATACACATTCTTGATTCTTCTTAAAAACGATCACAGCGATTTCAATATGCCCCATTCATTAAATCTATCAAAATGTGTCCATATTTCATTTTCAAGGTCTCGTAATCCAATTCAACTGGTTTTCAAAATTAGTGATTACAGGCTCTTCACTGCTGAAAGTAAAATGGATTTAGGTGTTCTTTTTGATGCGGCACTGACTTTTACCTCACATATAAATTTTATATCGTCCCTAAATCTTATTCTATACTAGCGTATATTCGAAGAAATTGTTCCGATTTCACCGATCCACATACCTCGAAAATAGTGTATACTTCCTATGTAAAATAGAAGTTGGAATATTGTTTGGAGTTCCCTTTGCCAAGTCAACATATCACGCATAGAAAGAATTCAGCGGGTCTTTCTGAAATTTGCTCTCTCCTTAATTAACTTTGGCGATTTTGTGCCTTCTTATATTTCCAGATGCTGGTTATTGGGCTTACAGCTATTGCAATGTCGCCGTATTTTTCATATCTTGTTATTTGTATTCAATGTAATAGCTGGTATAATTGATTGTTCTAAATTACTGTCGCTCATATCGTTTTATGTTCCGCCGAGATCATTTAGATATTATTATATATTTAAAGTAGCACACCAAATTATGCCTAGGATAGTTCTTTGAATCGCGGAGTTATTGTATTCAATATTCTAAACGAGATTGCAAGAAATGAATACCCAATTCAACATCTACAGTTTTGTATGTCTAGAAACAACTTTAAACTGTTCCTTTTTAGATATATAAAATAAAACAATTTACATATTTACATAACTTTCTTAAAACAGATTATGTCAGTTCTTAGTCTGTAAGGTTTTACATGTACAATGACCTAAATAAATGAAATGAAATGAAATGGAATTGAGTTGCTTAAAGAAATGGTTATATTTTCATTTATGATTCCAAACAAAGTAAGCAAAATATGTTCGAATGAAGTACTTCAAAAACTATTTTAACTATTTTCTAAGGAACATAATATGCTCCGAAGAAGTAATTTTTGATAGCCGACTTTAAGAAATTCCTTTCCAAGTTTTTGGAAATAATTTGTTTAACCTCTTTTATATGATGGCCGATAGGCTAAGTTTATCATTCTATTTGTAAAATCTGCAAATATTCGAAGACTAAGTAAAGCATAAACATTTTTATGTTACTAAGAATGTTCGTCCCCAATACCGCGAACTGCAGTCTATGGTAGAGGATGTACAAACTTCGGCTCTACGAAATATTAAGTGCTCCTCTAATCCAGTGCCTGTCTGTTTTTGTTTTATAGAAAGTACCAAATTCGTAGGGATCTGCGGCCAGCTTTTTTAAGAAACTAATTTTAATATAAATATAATGCAATTAAAACATCAATTCTTCGAATAATGAACATTTGATTTGAATTTTAATTACATCCACGGTATCATAAAATAGTGCTTCCCTTCTATGACAACCCTATGTTAATTTCATAAGTGATTACGCAAGTTATGATGAATATTTGCTTCTTTTTAAAACACTTTTTCTGCTGGGTAGTTAATAAGGAAAATATATAAAAACATCAATTTTGCAAGCAAAATTTAAAGCATTTTTTACTCAATAAAATTACACGTCGTAATTAGTAATTAAAATTACACATTGTAGTATTGAGTGTGAGAAAAAGACGTTTATGTCGTAAACATTTATTTCAATCACTATAATATTGTCCGCAAGCGTCGCAAGTGCGGTACTTGGTCCAGTGGGGAAAAAGTAGCTCATAGATTAGGGAAGGATTCAGTGCAGTTTTTGTATATTTGTAAGTCATATTCCTAGTTATTACTAAATTTCAAAAATACAACGATTCGCTAGGAGAAGACATTTTTAAAAGAAGACAGTTTTGATATGCTCACTTATCCGTAGGTGAAACGCTATATCTTCTATGAATCAAAGGATCGTAAACATAATAAGCATCAATATTAGTCTAGATTTTAAAATAAAAAACTTACAAATAGAAAAGCAACCTCTCCTCTGGAAAAAAGCATGGAAGTTTTTGAACTTTTCCTAAACTGTTCGAGGAATGTTGAAAAAAAGGTGAATTTTCAAATTTCTTGGGCTACGTACATTCGATTTTCGATTATTATTTTTTTTATGTTGGTACACTCGTCTCGAAGATATGTTGACGGTTTTATCCACATAGCATGTTTAGTTTGTTTGTGAGAGACATAAATAAGACAAGTGTTTTGCGTGTTCGGCGATTTTCTGCTATCGAAAAAAATTGATCAAAGAAGTTGCATCAAATGTTGTGTAAAAAATTGAATTAAGTGCTCAAAAATACTTGAAATGTTGGCAGTGGCATACAGTGAAAGTAGTCTAAATCAAAAAAATATTTAAAAGTGGTACAAACTTTTCACAGAAGGTCGAGAAGATGTGAATGATGATGCTCGCTCTGGAGGCCCTAGCACATTAACAACCGATAAAAATGTTCAAAAAGTGAAGAAAATTGTTATGGAGAATCGTCGAATCACAATTAAAGAAGTTGCTGAGAATGTCGGTATATCGGTTGGTTTATGCCATGCAATTTTTTCTGAAATTTTAGGCATGAAGCGTGTGGCAGCGAAGTTCGTTCCAAAATTGTGGAATTTTGACCAAAAACAACGTCGCATGAGCATCGCTCAGAAATGTCAACGATGATCCAGATTTGCTTAAAAGGATCATAGCTGGTGACGAATCATGGGTTTAAGGTTATGGCATCGAAACCAAAGCCCAATCGTTCTATGGTAGAGTTGAGGCGGGCAAAAAACCAAAAAAAAAAAAAAAAAACGCCAAGTTCGATCAAATGTCAAGGT
>JAHXMU010000331.1:27139-38605 GCA_019455685.1 Philornis downsi
AAAAAAAAAAAAAAAAAAAAAAAAAAACACGCCAAGTTCGATCAAATGTCAAGGTTTTGCTTACTGTTTTCTTCGATTACCATGACGCAATGCATCAGGGGTTGTTACCTTAAAGTCGTACGGTAAGTAGTGAGTGTTATCTTGAAGTTATGTGCCGTTTGCTGGAAAAATATTCATGGCTTTTGCATCATGATAATGCATCTGCTTACTCATCGTTGCTTATGAGAGATTATTTGGCCAAAAACAATACCGTTATCATGCCACAACCACCGTATTCACCAGATTTGACCCGCTGCGACTTCTTAATGTTCCCAAGATTGAAGAGACGCATGAAAGGACGGCGTTTTGCGACGATTGAGGAAATAAAAACCGAATCGCTGAGAGAGCTCAAGACATACCACAATGTGCGTATTAGAACTGCTTCGAGGATTGGAAAGAACGCTGGCACAAGAGTATTATATCTGAGGGGGACTACTTTGAAGGAGATAAAGTGGGAATTAAAGAATAAATAAATATTTTTTGGGAAAGATTAAAATTCACCTATTTTGAACACCTAGTAACGAACTGGTACATCTCCCATGATATTTGAAATATTAATCTATTATAGCTTAATCTATTACAGTTCGGTCGCATACGAACTCTTGATGACATTTCAATTTATAGGAATTGAAAGAAAAATCCACACTTTTTGATACCCTGTCAAACTCTCTATAAAGTAATACTTACTTTTTTGATATAAATTAGAAAATATGATTCCTTTATTTGCTCATACAGCTTTCCTAATAAATCTTTTTCATTGATTCATTTTCGGTAAAAGAAAATGATAAAGGTAGATAACGTGCAAGCCAGTCTTAAAATTTAATGTTTAATTTGAAATTTTAAATTTAAAACGCCGTATTTATAAATATTTATTGAAAGTTTGCAAATCAAATTTTTATAAAAAAAATCATACTTCAAACATTTATAGTTTTGTCAGGATGTGCAACATTGTTAGGAGGTGTGCAAATTCTTCTCCATACAAGGTAGCGCAATCATACCGTATAAATTAATGGCGATGGATATTTTGCAATCAACGATCGCTTTCAATTTAAGCTAACTCTGGCGCAATTATTCTTTACGTATGCTTTACCTATTTATCTCGGCCCGCCTGCTCAACTGACCGACTACCCGTAATGTTGATATTTTTAATGAATTTATATAAAATACAACAAATGGAAGTGAACAGCTGCCAGAAGACATAGGATCCCCAGATTCGTACAACAACGAAATATCGCAGAGAATATTTTATATCCAAAAATCTAGCTAGTCTCACAACTAATAACATTCCTCAGCAGTATGACATCCTGGCAGCATTGCCAAGTCCACCCAATGTGCAATGCCAGATTGTTGACGTAGCACTAGTAAAACGAACTAACGAATATTGTTTCGAACATTTTCAGTCTTCGTTCATACGGACAACCAAAAGCACACAGGAATCAAACTAAACGAATGTGTGAATGGCATTACGGAGGAAAAGAAAAACGAGCAACGAACGACACACCACTAAATGGTAGAAAAACGAAATAAGTGAAGCAAGGAGAAGGAAAAAGTGCTTGCAAATGAATAGCCCAATAGTTTTTTTTAGCTTATTTATGAACAACAATTCCAACTACATTTCAACCTAAAACACCGGTCGATAATATTTATATGTGTTATTCCATAAAACGGTGACGAGGTTTACAGATCAAAATACGGAACAACAAAAAAGTGTAGGCTTTTAGTAGAAAAAAAAGCATGAGAAACGTCAAAAAATAATAAGTAATAAATGTCTTGAGCAATAAAAGCAAAACGGATAAAGAAAAAAGTTGAAAAAGAATTTGTGTGAAAATGCCCAAAAGAAAATATAACGCCAACAAAAAGTGAAGGAATTTCGGCTGTATTTCAAATAAATGTGTAAAACACAAAAATAAATGTGGCCTATATATTACTTATATAATGTAAAAAATGTAAATGAAATAATCATAACAGGCAGTATATAATATTCAAAGGGAAGTGAAACATGTGCTAGTGAAGAAGAAGAAATAAATGCCAATTATCCTTGCCAACAAATGTAAAACTCGGGAAATAAAATATAGATTATTGCGATACAGTGCGGTTAACGATAACACACACGAGCACACATATGCCGTAGTAAATAATTCACATTTTTGCCTCACAAACGCACAAACACACACGCGCAGGCATACAGGCATTTACAACAAATTGCATTTAAAGTGAATGAATGAATATTTGCCATTGTGCTCGTTTTACATTTTCCGGTTCCGTTTCACAAATTATACAAAAGTTTCCTCTCGGTTCTCGTCGTTGGCGTATGAGTGATGGCGTTGTAATGCGGAAAGTTGTGTTTGCGTACATGTGTTGCTTTGTTCTGTGTGTGTGGGTGTGTGTGTGTGCTACGAGTTCATGTTTTTCTTTTTTTCTTGTTCTGAAATCCAACAACGAAGACAAGTGCAAATATTTGTTAATTTTCTGACATTGTTTTACCAACGTCTTCCACGGCTGTGGCTTTCTTGATTGCCAACAACCACTACCATTGTGCGCCATCATTGCGTATGAGTGTTTGTGTTTACTTTGTATGAAAGAATTCCCTCCTATTACTTATACGTCATGTGATGCCAAGTACTTGCAAGTGCTGAAAGTGGCATTTTATAAAACGACCACGCTACCACGCTAAGTTGTATAAAACAATATCCTGCCTGCTATTTATGTGGGGCTCCCTAATGATAAATATCCACGTCCCTACTACGCAGCTCAAGTGAAATGTTGCTTTCCCACTACACATGTCCCATACGGGGATGACAGCAGAGTCGTCACCGTATCTACAACCTCACTTGTTGTATGATAATCGCATGTAATTTCAGTTATACAGTTTCTAATAATTTCGGATGTACAAATTATTAGTTTACTTTTTTGTAAGATTATAATTAAATATCCATTAATTTATCGGTTTATTACGATTCTTTTCATATCCGTCAAAACAATATAGTATTAACTTACGTCAAATTTAGGAAATTAATGAAAGTAGTGCTTTGTGTCTTCTGCGCTTCTTCTCCAATTCATTATTCCAAATTTTGGAGTGAGACCCTTCCAGGAGTTGTAGCTACCCTTTTTTGTACCGCCGATCGAAGGCATTATCACGGACTTTTAGCGCTGAAACATTTTAACTTATCTCGACAACATGACACAGGCAGCACAACCTCTATATTTTTATTCCCTTGACTATGCTGATGTCGATACATACATAACTCATGATTTGTTCAAAACTAGTGATGATGTTTTTCTTCCGAAATATTGAAGAATAGATTAAACCGCTTGTTTCATAATCCAACACTCTAAGCGGTACAGCAGAATAAAGTCATTCAATCGATTTCGGTTAGTTCTAAACTTTTTGGCTAGCATTATTTATAGCGACTGCATCGGTGTGGAATACATGAAATCATTCATAACTCCATTATTAGATGTTAGCGTTCAAGCTGTATACAAACGAATACAACCCATATTCATTACAACAAATAAATTGGGTTTGTTTTCTTTCGTATCCTTAACCGCATTTTTTTGATATCTTCTCAATGCTTGACGCAAGTAGCTGTGGCTTCTGTTATAAACTATTCTAGCATTGTAAGCTGCAGCTTTCTATCATTATCAGTTCTATATATATATGTTGAAGACATCGCATCATAGATTGCCTCTATAAATAACCTTTTTGTACCAAGTGGCACAGGGGGGAATAGAAGTTGCCAAGGCATAAAGTCACACTTATAAGGTTCAATTTGGTGGAATACTTCAGTATTTGCTCTTCCCTAAAATCCTTGTAACAGAAGTCGATCCATAGTCTTTATTAGTTAATCATCACCGGCTTTAAAAAAAGCTCTGGCACAGACCGTTAGTTACTTGCTCCAAGCTTGCTAGTTTCTAAATAATGGTATTACCACTTTGATCTCGTTTTGGATTGAGAAATTCATATAACCGTGGGTAGTTCGCGTGATTTCTTTACCTGAATGTCATTCGAAAACGGCAACTTGGAGAAGTATTATCTCCATAACAAAAGCAATTACGTTCTCATTTTGCGTATCCTTCCTTCATCATAATGTTTACTTTGAGCAAGCTGTTACAGTTTTCGAGCCCCACATATGTTCCTGTGCCTTTCTATATTTTTGCTCTTCCGCTCTTTACAAAATCGTTTCTTTCACTTAAACGGCCTGTCTCTCTATACAGCATTCTTTTACGACCTGCATTACAATGGTCTGCAGCATTGCCAGGCATCCTTTTCCTCAAATGCATTGTAACATTCTCTATCGTACCAGGACTGACCATTGACTGCGCACTACGTTGCCACTGTGCATCAGAAAAGTCAATATTATAGGTGTCCCGTGGTTGCAATTGTTAGACTTTCCTGGTATAGACTACTGGATATGTGGTATAACGAGGCTTAGGTTTCTTCAAGTAGATTTTTCGTAGCCAGGATCATCTAAATCTATGATGGGCCATACATGAATTATATTAGGAACATACCATCCATTGTCAGCCTATACACTCGTAGATTCTTGTTTTGATCAGCAGATGGCAAAGATATCTTGTGCCCACCTAAATATTGGAAACTTATTCCATTTACTATCGCTTTATGCCTCGGGTCGATATTATCTAGTCTGAATCGTAGGTGATTTAATTGGTTGGAAAAAGAGTTGCCCATACAATATAAAGCTCATTTGTGGAATAACGAGCATTTTCAATATTTTTTCCCCAACAATTTTACCATTTATTCATTAAATAAAGCCAATATATAGTGGTAACTGGGAAAAACCACCCCAACTCCTGCTCCTTTTGAGAGGACAAGTGGCGAGCGTGGTTATGGAAAATTTCATATAATGCGAATTTTCATTCAAAATAGAGGCAAAGTCGATATGTTATGCATGAGAAAAGGGTGCTTTGGACATGCTCACTTATCGGGCAATAAGTCAGTATGTCGTCAAAGACATTGTAGAGGGTGACGCATAAGTAACATTAACGGCGACTATATTGAATGCGTTCTTGTGCATCATTTGGTTTTAACTCGTGAACCAATTGCATCTTATATGGGAAAAAAGTAACATATGTAAAATTCTTTGAAAAGACCGCCTAGATACCTCTAACTGCTGAGAACGTCGCATGGTGGAAGTTTCGGGGTTTTCCTCAATACTTGCACTAGAGCAATGGCCACTTCATTTCGGACTGCACGAGGTCCTCCAGCACGTGAAAGATGACAGACAGCCCCTTGTTGCTCAAAATGGTAAATTGAAGCGCTAGAAGCATTTCGAACATAAAAAAAATTTCGATATGATATCAGTAATCGAATGCTGACTTTCAAAGTAAAATTGGACAACTTTGGTTCTTTGTTCTGTGCTGAGCCGTTTCATCACAAATTTCCCAAGTATTGTATAGTTAATTCTAAGGTATAAAGAAAATGTATTCACTGATCAAATCTTAACGTTGCTTATGCGCCACCCTATATAATTCCGTTTCGAACTGAGGTAGAAACTTATGATGCGTTGTAGCAAGTAACGTGAGACATCGGTTTTGTTATTCAGCATAACAGTAAACTCTTTCTGTAGTCAGATAAAAACTTTATTTTATCGCAAGAACACACATAAAGGGTGTCCATCAAATCGAGAATTCATGAAAATGGGAAACTTATTTCTTCTAGTATATAAATATTTCATTTTCAAATTCACAATTCATTGTAAGTTCACAGTTCAATGTGGCGGGCTACCTTGCAACATTGCAACGTGAAGGTGATTAATATTCACAATATCCAGATATTACCCATTCAAAGATATTGATTTCTACGATAGACATTGTTGATGAGGTTTTGATAAAGGCTAATTTTATTATCTTCTTTTTCTGATCATTACCCAGCATGATCTCTATGTTGGTGGGTTTAAAGAAATGAGGATCCGGCTCGAAGGACCAGGTGTAATTCCGTTTCGAACTGTTATATATATAATATTGGACTGTATTGGACTGTATTTTTTCAAAATTTGCAGAATTATAATGCGACGCTCATGAACCAAAAATAAAAGACAAATATAAATATAATATTTGTTAATATTTGTAATTCAATTTTATTTCAGTTCAAGAGTTCTTACTCGTTCAAAGATTGTTCCAAAAAGAGGTAGAAACTTATGATGCGTTGTAGCAAATAACGTGAGTTTGACATCGGTTTTGTTATTCAGCATAACATTAATTGGAAGATTGGAAACTCTTTATGTAGTCGAACTAAATCTTTATTTTGTTGCAAGAACATACGTAAAGGGCTTCTATCAAATCGAGAATTCATAAAAATGGGAAACTTATAGCTGCTAGTTCATAAATATTACATTTTTAAATTCATAATTCATTGTCACTGAACATAGACACGTGTCATAATTGGGACAAATATGTGCAGTTGGAAAAACAACTGCTGAGAACGTCGCCTGGTGGAAGTTCCGGGGTTTTCCTCAATACTTTCTTGCACTTGAGCAATGGTCACTTCATTTCGAACTGAACGAGGTCTTCCAGCAGGCGGTAGATCACAGACACCCCTTGTTGCCCAAAACGCTGAACCAATCGGTAAATTGTTAGAAAACTAGGAGCATTTCGAACATAAAAGAAATTTCAATATGATCTGAGTAATCGAATGCTGACTTTCAAAGTAAAATTTAACAACTTTGCTTCTTTATTTAGAGCCTTTCCATCATAAATTTCCCAAGTATTATTTAGTTAATTCTGTAAAGAGACGAAAAAAAGACTTAAGCAAAAAATGTATTCACTGATCAAATCTTAACGTTACTTATGCACCACCCTATACAATACTATGTGGTATTTAACTTTATTTAAGTTCCTGCAGACTGACTTAATTAAAGTTCCTGTATGCAGTTCGACAGGACCAAAATGTATATGGGGGGTGTGTGGCGGCAGATATTCTCCCGAAGGAAGTAAAGATGAGGGGAAAATACGAATAGAATTAGTAGAGCGTATTGTTTGTGCTGCAATATAAGGGATATTTACCTGTTATTCTGATAGAACAAAAACACTTTGGGGATTTCAATAGTTTTTCTTAAGATGCTCTTCAAGATGAGAGACACGACTTTATTTCACTGAAGCTAGATGAGAGGTGAGTTAAGACTATATTGTAATAAGCCTTGTAATCCAAAGTTGATTGGACCAATTATCACTGCTAGAATGCAATAGAAAGCATTTGGCAAGAGATATTGCAAAATAATAACAAGAACATATAAGAAAGTGACAAGAGATATTACGTTACAAGTCAACGGGTGTGGAATAAAGATTCCCGTTAAAACTCTGACTTTTTCAGTTCAGGCGCAAACAAACAAATTGACTGGATATTGAGGCTTCAATGTCTCAACATATCACCTTCCTCTGATGCGAATCAAATTTCCCAAATCACATTCCCGTGATTATGAGCACAAAATTCCCGACCCAAGTATTCGTCGTTACTATCACCTTCAACAACTGCACGAGTTACATTCGTTACCTACATAGATATTACCACATTTTCCAATCCCAGTTGAAAGAGCTGTTGCCGGAAAAGGTTCAAAGCAGATATGAATATAGAAGGAAAAGGTATAATTGCTTGGTGGGCTGTGTTTTACTACATTCGAAAATCTTTAATTAACCTCAATAGCAAATAAGGCAATAGGAAAGCTTACATTTCTGTTCTCTTTCACTGACTCACCAACTGCAATTAGTAAGCAAGTCGGTAGGCAGAAAAAGGAAAGACTACGGACAACTACGAGGAATGACGACGGTTGGTGGGCCAGCTGGTGTATGGACTGTAGTAATTGACTGTCTAGAAAGACAAATTAATTGGCTAAAGTGGTAGAGTTTGTTTATAACTTTGTGTTTTTTCTTTCGTTTTCCGTTACTACATAGAAAAAGCGTAAACACATTTTCTTTGGAAATTTGTAGAGGTGCAAAAAAACTGCTACGGATTCACGTATTTTCCACAGTCTCTGCGCTTCGTAGTTGCTTATGAGGTACTGTGGGCTCAAAACAAATATAGTGAAATGCAGGATGTCTGATGAATGCTGTTACATTGAGGAACTGAAACAGCATTTTTTTCTAAATAAATTTTATTTTTTTTTTTTTCAAATAAATTTTATTTATTTTTTTTTTCAAATAAATTTAATTTTTTTTTTTTCAAATAAATTTAATTTTTTTCAAATAAATCTTTTTCTTCAAATTTTTATTTTTTTTTTAATAAATTTTATTTTTTATTTTTTTCAAATAAATTTTATTTTATTTTTTTGTGTTTATTTTAAAAACTATACATCTGTAGAATAACCTTGCAGCGATTTTGAAAAATAATTTAATTTTAATGACTTGTACAGTTGGTAAAGCATATGCGACATCGTTATTCATTACTACCTGTAAGGTTATTACGAATGAATTATTTCGTTCGAATGAATTACTTAAAATGGTCAAAATTTGTTGAAGAAACGTCCAAGATATTGAAAACCAGCAACTTGAACCTGAACAAGGTCAAGGAGTTGAAGATCTTAAAAATTGTGTAAGTATACTAAAATTAACAAACTCGTTTCTGGGGAGGAATATCATAGGGACTTGCATGTCCCTCAAACAACTAGATGTAATTATTAATTTGTTTTGGAAGCAGAAAACAATCAGCCGGAGTCATATCAGGAGAATACAGTGTCTGTTAACTATTTGCTGAGTTTTTGTCCACAAATTCATTCAAAACGATAGACTTGTGAGATGGTGCAAAATGCAAGAGCTTTCTTTCCTCCAAACCTGGTTTTTTTCATAGATTTGCTCACTTAAACGCGGAATAACTGTCAGATAATATTCTTTATTTTCAAACTGACCATCTGGCAATAATTGTGAGCTCGAAACATAGCGATAATAAAAAACAAAAAAAAACAATCAACATTTCGCTAACTTTTAGTCGTCTTTGACGTTGTTTTTTCGAAAAGATTTTCGAGTGCACAGCACCGCGATAATCAAGGAAATCAGATAGCATTTTGTTTTGTTGGCTTTTTCGGTTTCTGGTTGGTTGAAAGGCGCCAATCCCATGCTTAGTGACTGACACTCAAGTCAAACTCGTAAACTCATGTCTCATCATCAGTTTTAATACGTTAATGTGGGTTCGGAATTGGCTTGTTCTGGCATATCTTCAGCGACCTTTATGCGATTGAATTTTTGGAGAAAATTTAGGTCTTTCGGAAAGAGTTGAGTGGCAAAGCGTTTTATATTCGTACATTCGTGTTAAATTGTAACTAATTTATTCATTAGACACAGAAAGTTTGCGATTGTTTTCCCCAAATTTAAGCCACGATTTTCGGTCACCATTTCCTTCACTTTATCGACACTCATTTTAAGTGAAGGCGCTGACCAAAGTAGCGCAAATATTCCACCATATCTCGACAGTTTTTGAATGGACTGTAAATAAACTGAATGGCAGATCATGATCAAACTTCACGTCAGTATAGAAGAGAGTTATGCCAACTTAGCGACAAAAACAGTTTTGACAATCTCTTTAAACGGACCTTTTGAACGATCAGTTCTGAAAAAGTTCAAAAAAGTTTTGACAGAATTATCCGAACATATGTAATTTTTTTTCTTTTTTTTTATTTTTATAAAAAAAACTTGTCATTCAATTGTTAAGAACTTGTTAATGCATACAAAGTTTATTGCAAATCTAATAGGCGGTTTACTGTACAATATCATGCCATAATGTGGTGAAATTTCGAGGCAATTGATGCAATTTTTACGGGAACTGCTAGACATTCTCCGGTTCCTTCAAAATGTCACATGTAACCATAGATGAGAAATGTATTCAATTGTATGAAGTCTATTAAAGATAAGTCGAGACCCACAAATCCGTTTTATGAAGGCGTCGTCCGATTCTTGCGAAATGTTGCAATTAAGGAAAAAGAGGAGATGTATCAAGTAATATGAAGCTTTGTAAGAATTAGATCATCCAATCGGGTGTGAGGACTTGTTTAGGGAAGTGTGATAGCTTCATTCATATGGGAGGTACACGAAGTTGTAGTGTGATTTCATCTAAAATTTGCTTTAAAATGGAGACTATAAGCTTTCTAATTTAAACGAAATTTGGAAAAAATCAGATCATGTAATAAGAGTATTTTATGTGACCGAACTTTGAGGCCCGCAAATCCTTTGAATTGCACGTATGAAAAAAGCATATTGCGATTGCGCCCAAGTTCTTGAGTTATATGTTGTAATATAATATATATATGTAATATATATGGCCCAAAGATCAGTCTGTATGGGAGGCAAAAAAGGGCCCAAATTTTGCACGCAACTGAAGAACCAATATTAAAGCCGAGCTAGATTCTACTCTGAGGGAGTCTGCTCTTTCGTTTACGACTGTAAAATATTGACTAGTAGAGTTTAAATGAGGCCGTGTGAACTGCCAAGATGAACATCGTACTGGTCGACAAATTGAGCTGTACACGCCAGACACGTATTGCATGATCGTCGACTATATATCGTATCGTATATATATCGTATATTGATCGAAGATTTGAAGATGATAAAGTTGTGCGCAAGGTGGATGCCGCGCTTGCTTTCAATAGAGAAAAAACGGCGTCATGAAGATGTTCTAGTAGAGTGTTTGGCGATGTTTCACCGCAATAAAGCCAAATTTTTGCGTCGATTTATAACAGTGGATGAGGCATGGGTCCACCACTTTACCCCTAAAGCAAAAGAACAGTCAAAACAGTGGACTGAAATGGGAGAATCGTGTTCAAATAAGGCGAACACGATTCCATCTACAGACAAGATCATGGCGTTTATTTTTTTAGGATGCGCATGGGATTATTTTATTAATTATCTTCAGAAAGGAAAACCCATCAGCGAATATTATGCTAATTTATTGCAGAGTTTGGGTGTTGAAATTATAAAAAAAGCTGCATTTGACGGAAAAGAAAGAGTTGTTTCATCAAGACAACCCTCCGGTTCACATATTCACTGCGATGGCCAAAATTAATGAACTAAAATTTGAATTGCTTCATCACGCATCTTATTCGCCAGATTTAGCTCCCTCGGACTATTTTCTATTTCCAAACTTGAAAAAATGGCTCGGTGGTAAAAGATTTGCAAACAATGAAGCTCCAACTTTTCAAACAACCACCTCTGCGGTTGATGGCTGTTTTAAGGAATTTTACAGTTCTTACTATAAACAGGGTATAGAAGCTGGAAAAAGTGCATCGAGCTAAAAGGAAATTATGTTGAAAAATAAAAAACAAAAAATGTTCCCAAATTTTTTTGCGTCTTTTTTGTTAGGTCGGCAAGTTTTGGGATTCTCTTTGTACATCCTTTCGTCTGCGATGTACAAGGAGGCATGATTCGATTTCGTTAAAAATTTTCAATTAAGTAGAAACTGTAAGCTTGTCAATGTGCATAAAACTT
>JAHXMU010000332.1:7804-45735 GCA_019455685.1 Philornis downsi
GTACTTTTCACCAAAATTTCACAAAAATTCAAACGTCATGCACATTGAAGTCATGCAAGCAATTAACATTTCCCTAAAAAACTGTGTATCCTAACCGTGTCGACAATGTCTGCGGAGCTCTGTGATAGGTGTTAGCTAAACTAATCCTTATTTTGAATCATGAGCTTCATACAAATTGCATCAATTGTAGAGAATTTGTTTCGGATCGCAGTTTTTTCAACTTCAATATTCTACTACATATTAAATTACATGAAATACAAATTAAAGTTTCATTACAAATTTTATTGCGTGTTATTTTTTTCCGACATTCTTGTCTGTTACATTGTCTGATGTTCATGCGAACAGGAGTCTTGATAACTGAAGGAGAATGTTGAAATGTACCATTGTTGAAGAACATCATTAAGCGAATGCACACACTTAGCAACGGACGTGTGTATTTGTCTTTGTGTGTATGTGTCATTTACATAATATTTGCAGCTATCAACACTACATCATATGTACATACAAAGAGAAGAAAAGCCTGGCATTTTATGCAGAAGTAAATAAAATAGTAACTATTAAAGCACAACGTTACGTAGCTTGGCAGTGGCTGCCCCGTGGCCCATTGTCGTAGATGTTGAATGTGTCTGTGCTTGAGTGGGATGCTGACTGAGTACAGTGGGTCATCTTTATTGTGAATTGTTTTGCCTGCTGGCAAACAAAACACACAATTCCCCTAAGTAAACTCAGTTGTCTGACATCATTAGGCGACAATTTTTTGATATCCTGAATTTCTTTTACTTAATTTTGTTTGATTTTGTGGGTTATTCCTATGTATGTTTTTTCTCTTGGGCCGTATAAGACTGAAGAAATGACGCATCCAAAAAACTATTGCATTTATGTAAAAATAAGTGAAAGATATCATAAGCGAAAGATGTAAAATCTTTCAGATATCAGTTATGATCGACGGTTGGTGGTGCAACGGTTACTGCGAGGTTCAATATTTCCATCTGAAATATCTCAGTCCAGCTAATATTAAAGCCGAGCTTGATTCTACTTTGGGGAAGTCTGCTCCTTCGTTTACAACTCCGAAATATTGAGTCGCAGGGTTTACACGCCAGATACGGTTAAGAAAATCTGCAAAATAAAGATGAGATGAAATGACAGGCATTTCAAAATGGCTACATCATATATCGACGTGAAGGTTTGAACATGAGAAAGCTGTGCGAAAGATGGGTGCCGCGCTTGCTTTTAATAGAGCAAAACCAGTGTCTTGAAGAAGTTTCGGTAGAGTGTTTGGCGATGTTTCACTGCAATAAAGCCGAATGTTTGCGTCGATTTATAACCATGGATGAGACATGCGCCCAGCACTTCACACCTGAGACAAAGGAATAAAAACAGTGAAAGCAGTGAACTGGAATAGGAGAATCGTGTCCAAAGAAGGTGAAAACGGTTCCATCTTTAGGCAAGGTCATGGCGTCTGTCTATTGGGATGCGCATGGTATTATTTTTATCGATTACCTTCAGAAAGAAATATTATGCTAATTTAATTCAAAGTTTAGGCTACGAATGAATGAAAAGAATGATCGTTGATTTAAGCTACTATAAAACTATCACAAGATTTAATCAATATAAGTTTAATTTGTATTTGCTCCATTGAAAATTTATTAGCATTTGGTAGATTTAGTATATTTAATATGAGTATGTTTTCAAATCAAATTTAGTACGGACTTTCAGTTTTTAATGTATTAAAGGCTTACTAAGATAGTGCTCAAGAATAAGAATGGGTCCCATTGTTACGCCCCTGCTGGGATCTCCCATAAAATTTGATCCATTTTCTGAAATATAATTTTATTCTTGTAACTCCTAATTCGTTTATTGTGGCGACCTGAACTTTTGTCCATTATTTTGATCCATAATTCTAGTAAATTAAAAAAAAAAATGTATCGGCTAAGCTTACCCTTTCTGATAATTCCTATACAAATGATCGATTTAACCCATGTATTTTTAGAATCGAATTTTGAATTCCGCTGCACTAAATTTAATAGGTTTTGATATAGGATAGAAGTTTGCTGATATAAAATCTGAAAATGAAAAGAGATTGCGTTGTCACGCCCCTTCTAACAGCTCTTTTAAAAACTGAAAAATTTTAAGAAATAAAATTTATCCTTGTGAGTCCTACTGCGTACACTGAGCAACATATAGTTTGGTTCACTGTATTGATTTACTGTGATAACTTGGTTTGCTGATAAAACTTGAGAAAAATCGATTTGCTCATTTGTGTGCTTCGCATAGATATTGATAGATTTATCGGAATTTAATTTTCCTCTATAAACTCTACTACATGGACTGCAGTAACAAAAGTTGTTCTCAATTGCATCAAATTGTAATGTTTGGTAATATATTTCTAGTACCTCTCAAAACAGATAGCCTATTTTATCCCATATAATATAATATCATTATGTATTAATTAAACAATTTAGCAAAAGTCAATGGTTTCTGTTCGGTGGTAAATTTACTACTCAGTAAATTGCTGTATTCCTTAAACGATTACTTTCTTCGATCAACGATTTGGCAACTATTTATCTATCTTCCGCGGTGTACTTTAGTTTATTTCTTTCTCATTTTGGCAGAAACTCTAAAACAAGAATAATTATAGGAGCTAATTTTAATTTTAATCGTAATTAAAATTTGTTATAAAAATTAGCACCAGGAGGAATTCAGGCCAAAGACAATTGTAAGAATATTTGAATATAGAACACAATCAATTTCAATTTTATTCATCCAATACCTTGTTGTACATAAAATGTATATAAAACTATGTTAGTGAGGTCAAATCGTACGATTTTTGCAGCAAATAGCACCTATAATTTTCTGTTAGAAAATTTATGACAACAATGGAAAAGGAAAAGGGGAAAAACCTTTATATAATTATAATTATGGAAAATGGGTTTTCAAATATTTATAAAAAAATTAGTGTTTATTAATGAAAATAATCTGTTATAAAACGAAAATTTTTAATTTGATAAATTTCAGATGGCGTTTCGCAGATCTCTGCATTCTCTCATGATTGCATAAGTAGAATTTGCAACTTTATTGAAATGATTATTATTCAATCTATTAATAAAATGTATAAACATTTCGAAGCCTGTTCCAAGATGTAATAATCTGGTTGAGAACCGCCAATTATTTTGTATATTATTTTAAGGCATTTATTCTGGATAATTTGCATCTTCTTTAAGTTGCTTTTGGCTGCAGTATACCATACCGGCGAAGCATATGACAGGATTGGTCTAATGACACATTTGAATAATAGTTCTTTGTTTAGTCGGCTTAGAGGTGATCTTTTGTTTAGGAAGGGCCATAGTGCTCTTAAGGATGTAGTAGCTTAATTACACACCTGATAAATATGTTGACGGAAATTCAACTTCTTGTCTAAAGTTACACCGAGATAATTTACATGATCATTAATGTTAATGTAGTCGTTTTTGTAAATAATTTGGCGTGTTGGTATTCGCTTAGGTGATTTATTAAATGGAAAAATAATCGCCTGAGTTTTTCCGTTATTTATTTTAAATTTCTATTTTTTGAAGAATTTAAGAATATAGAACACAAAATTATGTAAATACGTATATATTTTAGATTTTATCGTCGCCGTCATCACAAAATTTATAAAAATTAATACTGAAATAAATCTGGATTACGCTCAAAATAAGCGTTTATTTGACCAGGGCGCTACATGTCATATCAGTTTCCTTATAATGTCTGATCAAAAGATAGTGATTTATTAATAGGTTATAGTAATTCAGTTCGTTAAGTTATAGTTTTACTTTTATTGGGCATCAACTCACAGAGTGTGTTGATAAGAATGTAGCAACCTACCACGCCCCTTTCAGCACTCCGCACACTTTTGCATGACTGCACAAGGAAATGAGTTCATCTAACTGAAATTTCTATTCTATGAAAACTTGAGCATTCATGGAATACAAAATAATTTTTTTCTTTATGCATGACAGCAATCATATTTCATTTAGATATTTTTTTGAAAAATTGAGATTTCATGCCACTGTTGTTATACTGGAATGAGAATTAAACACACACAATGTAGAGTATTCATTAAACAAAATGCAATTTACCCAGAACTGTGTAAAATTCATCCATTCGTAACGGCTAAAGCAATTAATTGTTAACAGCGTGGTTAATTTAGATAGGTTTATGATTAGTTTGTAGTCAAAGTTAAGTTCATATAAATACTATATATTTCAAAGAGACAGAGAAAACTGCTTTTTACGAAAGGTTTAAAATACAACTTTCTCCAAAAAAACTGTACCCAGTTATACATACATACTAGAAATGTGGTGTACTAGAAAAAATATACGCAAAAAATATGATCAAAGCCCCAACATAAAAAAAGATAATTCAAAAAACTAGACTTTTATGACGACACACTTTGGCAAATTGTCATGTGCTTCTACACAAGTGGTGCGAAGTGTAAATAATTGTATACCCGTACATGCGTACAAATAAATTTGTGCTAGCTCATATGCCTTCCAATTTTTGGTAAATCAATCTACTTGTAGATTCCTTTCGTGTACATATTTCACTAAGGCAATAAGATATCGTAATTATAGCTCAAAGAAATTTAAAAACCAACGAAGAGAGACACTTTCAGACTTGGGGCTTCAGCAAAATACCAACAATATCCATCGGAGATGTCCAGTCAAGTACTGACTGGACTGCTTACGTTCATTATCCAGGTCAGAATGTTCGTAACCACACTTCCATATATATTGGACAATAAGCTGCAATGAGTACGTATGAGGATCGCATAAAGACGACTTTGCCAGGAACAAACTAAAATTGTTGAATGCGTGAAATTTATTTTATATTTCAACATTTTTTCCTTCCAGCATAAAACACTTGCCTCAAGGTTCCTTAGATTTGAGTGTATCTCCTTAGCGATAGATTCCAACAAGGTTTTGAACTGGAGCAGCCAAATATCTTTCCAATGGTTATTTGGTGGGTTGAATTCGTAATTATTTTTTCTCGATCACGTTAGATTTTCGAGATACGAAAAAAAATATTTTTATTAGTTTTTTGCTTAAAAATCACGTATTAGAGTCCAGCAATAGCCTCCCAGCATGCTTTTGTCCCAAAATCCTTGATGATTTCTTTTAATTTTCATTAAATCTTGGTGAGTACACTCCCCTCGTTCGTCGCTCACCGTACTTAGATTTTGTGAAAAAAATCTAAATGCGAATGAAGAAAATGCATTTTGAGTGACATTCGTGCATATAATTCGTAATAATTTTTCAATAATTCAACAACAACTTGTCTGTAGTTTTTACTCTTATTGTTTTCAAGAAAACTGTTCACAATGTCCTTGAAAGATTTCCAGGTTCCTACATATTCTTTCTGCAATAAATATTGTGATGAAAATTGTCATCATTCAATGGCTTCCTGATCTGAAGGCCAACAAATATGCCTTCTTTGATTTTAGCATAACAAATTTTAGGAAAAACCGCTAACAAATATTGAAATGCTACACCATCTTTGTCCAGAGTCATTACAAAGTTCTTAAAAAGGGCCAATTTTTTGTGCAGCGGCGGAAAAAGAACGTCATTTCAATTAATCATCATCAATTAATGGTTTATTTGATATGTTTGTTTTCCTGCTGATTACTGAGTTCTTTTTGGCCACTCTGTTCTGACATAATGATGACATGTAGCGCGACTATCCCATAGACAAAGGAAACAACAATATTTTGTGAAACCTCCTTGCATACCAGTCATCAAACCAATGACCTGAAACAGATTAATTTACAGTTATTTATGATGGTCTATACTCTATGTATACAAAGAAATTTAAATTACACACCTTAAGGTCACCACAGATCTTCCATTTATTATCATTGTATTTGACTAATATCAAAATTTCAGTCATTGATTCGTAATTTTTCTTTGTGTTAACGGCATGAGCAATTGGTATGAATAATTTTTTAGTCCCATTAAGCAAAAGAAGAGTTTTTAAACTGTACTTAGAGCCATCAATAAATAATCTCCAGTCATTTTTCAACATCAGTACAGTATAGAATAGAGTGTTTCTTTTCAAAATATGCAGCCAACTCCATACTTCTATCTCTATAGATTGTTACTTTTGACCCAACTGCAAGATGTTTCCATTGCTGCATGTGTGAAGCTAATAATTCTGCGTTTTGCTTCGTTAAATGAAAATCAGCTCAGCTTGAGTCACCAAATGGGGTTCATCACCAGCCTGATACAAACTACCACTGCTGCTGAAAGATGCTTCGGACTCACTGCTAGCAGAATGACTGGTAATGGATTATTTGGTGGACGTTGAACCGGTTTGGAAACCGATAGGACATTCGCGTAAGTAATATTTTCTCGATTTTTCATATCGAATCCAGCAACTTTTGTTAAACAGATATAACAATCGCTTTAGTGGTTACTTGACTATCTCCAAAGTACTGGAATTGACAAATCGAAATAGATCTTCTTGCCATTTGACCACTTGTATAAAACAGTTCTGCAACTGTTGTAAAACATTGTCGGTGCCTACGGTTTGTTCAAGTTTCTAACAGCAAAACCAAAATAGTGTAAACATCGTATACATACAAGTATTTTAATGATTCTGCAAAAATAGCTTGAATCAGTAACACACGATCTCCCTGACATGCTTAAAATTTATTATGAAGATTTAGAATGAATGTGCGTCAAATTAATAATTAAGTAATTTTAGTGTCCGTAGTGACTATTTTACAGTATTGCCAGCATGCGATAAAAAATGAGCAAGACGTGATAGCCCAGTTTGTATGTCACAAAAAATACACAAAAATTTACAAAAAATACGTCGTTTTTGCAGTATTTTTTTTTTCAAATTTGTAGACCAGTGTTATGTACAGCTACCTTACAATCAAATGGTTTCACAAAATGTGAACGAAATACACACATATTTCAAATCCAATCCGCTATTGCCACATATCGTATATTTTTCAAATATTTCTTCCCATTTTCATTAACTTCTTAATAAGCACTGATTATATCGTCTAGTTTAAATTCAGATATTCAAATTTATTGTTCATATCATCTATCTATCTATCAAAAAGTTCACAACTCGATATTAAGGGTTAAGTTTTCATCAACTTCATTGAAATTGATGGTTCTCCTATGCATGATGTCATGCTTTCGTTGAACTGCCGCAAATCCGACAACTGCTGCATACTCTACTATTACTAAACATTTAGTAGTTAAAAAATGATGTTGGGACTTGGGCTTATGCCCATATTTTTTACACAAATCGATTCAAATGTTGCTAGAGATGGAATAAAATGGGATACTAGCTAGTTGATGGCAAAAACCATATCTATTTCCAAGTCAGTAAACATATTGTGAGAATAAATTTTATAATATGCTAAAAACCTCTATGGGAATTGCAGACTTCCACTTTAGGACTTTCACTTTATGTTCTTTATTAAAATTAAGGTTCCAATTTATGAATGATGGCAATGATTACAAATTTGTACTATTTTATTCACAACAATTTATTTAGACTATAAACATTTGGAAGCAAAAATAATGTATAAAATATAGTAAAAATATATCTAATATTTTTGAATGACATTGAAGCTTCCGTTTAGTATAGTTGGAACGATCCTATTTATGTTAAAAATGTACCATTTTATTCGACAACTTATTGCCATTTTAAAGCTAATAAAGGCGTTAAACCAGTTTTTTGTGTGGATAATTTTTACAAATATAATTTCCAAAATTTTGGATGCTGCAGTCTACAAATTAGGAGTTAAAGTAAAAATATTTAATTTCGGAAAATAAGCCAATTTGTGTGGAGGTCTTCTGGTATCGGTTCGATATTGCGATATTGCTTTTCCAAGTTTTAAAAAATTTGTTAAGGACTTACAGTTTAAAAACACTGAAATCCATATTGTCGAAATAGTACATGAG
Organism: Philornis downsi; assembly: GCA_019455685.1. Taxonomy (NCBI): domain Eukaryota; kingdom Metazoa; phylum Arthropoda; class Insecta; order Diptera; family Muscidae; genus Philornis; species Philornis downsi. The sequence goes on from JAHXMU010000332.1 coordinate 15,763, forward strand.
GTGCCTTGTTCTGGTGTTAAATTGTTCCGAATCAAATGATATACATGTTCATTCTTTCGAGCTAAGTTATAAAAATATGCGTTTTCTGACGTAGGTTAGGTCAATGTGGCAGTCTGAATAGACAGACTCATTTGGACTACATAGTCCATTATGATACCACGGAAACTGGAGTTATGGATGTCCCTAGTTTCTCCCGTTAAACCATCCTGAGTGCCCCAAGTAGCTCTATATTCGGACCATATCGTCCAGATCTCCTAGGTTCCTAGAAAAATAGGAGCCCAGTGTTGATCACCGCCTATTCGCCAGGGTGGGGCAACTGCAGCGAAGCTGTTCTATAGACTCCTCCTGCTCTTCATCCCTGCAACTCCTGCAGAAGTCACTAGTCCAGGCGTAATATAGAGTATGCCTCTACTTTGACCCTTTATGGATTTATGATTGTAACACTCATTTTTGCACTCGAGATATAACGATTTTGTGTAGATTTAAACTTTTAGGAAAATTATATTTCCTACATAATTATAATATATAGTAGTTATAATATACACATATGGTCAAAATAATAAGTACACCCTATATTTTTTTTAATGGCTCGTAGACGAAAATTTATTTAAATTAAAAGAAAAATCAAATACTCATTTCTTTTGTTTTAACATTAGAAATAAAATAAATACTAAAACAATACCAAAAAAAAAAACACAAAAATTAAATTCAGTATTTTTCAAAAAGAAATTGATCAGAAAACATTGGACAAAATAATAAGTATAGTTAAAATAAGCAAAAAAGTAAAAAAATTAAGTTTCTTCTGCTAAATTGGCTGAGTTTCTTTAAAAGCCGGTATATCCACCTTTATTTTCAATTATTTTGTTGACTCGTTTTGGCATGCTGGCATGCTGGCATGCTAGTGGTTTCTACTGGCATTTCATTCCAAAGTTTTTGAACAAAATTCCATATGATCCTTATTTTTAAGAACCTCCTTTTCAATTCTCTGTCTCAACTCTCCCCAAAGATGTTCGATTGGATTTAAGTCCGGAGATTGACTTGACCAGTTAAGAAGGGCAACATTATTATATTGGAACCAATCCTTTACCAACTTCGAAGTATGCTTCGGATCGTTATCCTACTGGAATGTCCATCTAAGAGGCATATTTTCCGCAGCATAGTTCAACATCGTATTTTCCAAGGTATCTTTGTAATGGAATCTGGTCATAGTGCCGGTAATTCGATGTATCGGACCTTCTGGCTATCCGTCCTGGTAAATGTGCTTCTTGTAGTCTACGACGAACCGATGAAATTACATTTCCAATTTCTACTGAAATCGCTCTTGAAGACACAAACAAGTCCTTCTTCGCAGTACGGATATCTGTTGTTGTTGAAATTTTTTTTTGGGTCTTCCGCGAGTTTCGACGGGCTTCTTAGGCTTTAAAGCATTTTGTACAAAAATAGTCACCGATTCATAGTTTCTGCTATAGAACGAAGACTTTGGCCACTTTCTCTTAGTCTTTTTTAGTCTTTTTCGACCCATGGCTGATTTTGTTTAACAAAATATTTTGATGTGAATAAAGATAAACAACAGTAAATAACTAGCAAAAATACTACAGCAGACTGAGACAATGTTACAAAATTGAGCAATGTATTTATTATTTTGACCAAGTACTGAAATCACACCTTAACAAAACTAACTCACAATGAAAACAACGGGGAAGGCCCAGTTTTGTTTTTTACTTTTAAAGGCATTCCATATTAAAGTTATTTAAATAAAAAAGAATTGCCATTTTTACTTTCCGTTAAAGTAATTAAAATTAAATATAAAGGAAAAATGAGCAGGTGTACTTATTTTTTCGACCATATGTGTATATAATATATAACAGTTTCATCGAAATCAAGCTGTTTGTGTGTTTTATTTAACTTTACTTTTCAAACCGAAAAATGGATAGCATTTTTTTCAATTTAGAAGTTACGCCTTTCACGTTCCTGGGGAAATTTGTTCTCCCTTTAAACTTGGACCAGACTAGTTCTAAGCACTCCAGTTTTAAAATGTACTTATAATATATGTATTTTCAGCCTTTCACTTGGGCATCGTCGACCATATACACTTTTTTTGAGAATATTTTGTTTTAAAGAATGGTGTAGTTTTAGTAATAAATTTAGGAATTTATAATACAACCCCAGTCAATCACAAGAATTGTGGTGCTAGTTTGTAAGTGCACACATTCGTTCGGTGCCATATGTGTGGCACGTCCATCTACTTATAGGCTTTTATTGGTATGATGGGAACGACTATGTCATAGTATTGCAACACACAAAGTTTAAACCCATCATCGGTTGCATCGGAACTAATATGGCGCCGGAAGATCATTTTGCCATAGTCATTCTGACCAAAATTCATGAAACGAATATCTTAGTAAAATTGTTTGGGGTATATGAAAACAATTGTATAGTTGCTTTTCTGTCTTTGATAACATCCGTGATTGCATATTATTTGCATAGTGTTTACTAGCAAATTATTTACTTTTTGGCATATTCATTATGTTGTTATGAAACCAGAAATGTGTTCCTAAATTTATAACGCAGTTATTGCAATCTTTTTAATACAAATATGTTGCAAAGCGGTATCCATTTGCCGTATAGCTCGGGTAACGGGTCCAAAAGTACAAGTCAAACGCAAAACCTAAAAACAAACCGCCTGATTTGAAATTTAAAAAAAATTGTTTGTCGACATAATCTAATAGCTATGCTAAGAATTAAATGGTTAGTAAATCTAAGCATTATTTCTCAAATGGTTCTTGAGATATAAAACTTCAAAATTTTGGATTTGAGTTATTCTCACCGTTATCGTCATTTCATCACAAAACTATCTCTTTACTTCAAAACTTCCCAGCAAAATAAGTGCATCCGCGAAAGCTATAATTCGCCCCAAATATTTGCAGCAAATTGGTTGGAAATTTTATGTAATCACCAATAAGTTTAACATAGGCTTGTCATTGAAAGAAGCAGTTTTTTTATCTTGTGTCTTCTTCACATTTTCATGAGAGTCATTATAACGATGAAAAAGCAGTCATGCAATTTTTCATTTGATTAAAGAAATTTTGTTTTGAATGACCATTTTCAGGCCGAAATTAGATCACAAAACGGTATTTCTAGCAAATGTAATTATGTTGTAATCAAATCCAAATTAATAGTATTTAAGTGTAATTCAATTTAATAAGAACTACCGAGTTTCTTTTAGATTTGAAAGCGGTATAAAAGGGTTTCTTTGGAAGTGATAAATGTCCATATATTGCGCTATTGGAAGTGATGAAAACGTTATTCTTTTTTAATGACTTCTAGGTTTTATTATTATTATTATTATCCCACGCCAGTTACCGTGCCAGATGAGATCCATTTACAGCTGAACATGACCGTGGTCTCAGCCACAAGTCACTTCAGCACTGATTTTTTTTTTTGCGTTTTGTTTATTATTCACTGCTATTTACACATACATAATATTGGGATATAAGAATGACATGATTCGGCTTATCCCAGGAGCTTTCTGATTATTCTGCCCCGAAAGTTTCAACTATTTTAGATGTTGAATCACAGATTGCACTAATATTCGAGTGCTAGATATCACTATCTTTATCTTCTGAGATGTTCCCATTGTTTTATCTCAAATGCCAGATTATATTATAATATTATACTGTTATTATATATTATATTATTATTATTGTTATTTTTTCCGCAATTGTTCGATTAACGTTTGCAGAAAGTGGCACGACCATATCTACAATATACTTCGGTATCCTGGGCTTATCTACCCAAATTATATCTGGCCTATTCGTCCTATCCTTTGATATGGTGCGGTCCCAGTACAATTTATAATCTGTGTTAGGTAAGACTTCTTCAGGTCGGTACATGTAATGGGGAAGTCTATCCTCCAGGAAACCACTTCTAATAGCAAGAGTTTGGTGAATTATTCTTGCCACATTATTGTGCCTTCTGAGGTAGTCCGTACTTGCTAGTATTGAGCATTCATTTATGATATGGTCTGTGGTTTCATGAGCCTGACCACACCTACGGCATCTATTATTAATATCCTCGTGTAAGATAACTCTTCGAAAATGTCTAGAGTGGATTACACTATCCTGTATCGCCATTAGAAATGATTCCGTTTCCGGGAACAATTGACCATATTGAAAACATATTGTAGACGAATTTTTATCCACATTATTCATATCCAGTTGGTGTGGAAATCTGCCATGTATGGCCTTGCGTTTCCATTTTTCTACAATATCGGCATCACTACTCACAAATTCTAGAGGATTGAACTGCGGCGCTGAGAGTTTTAGTGGTGTGTAATTTTCATCCAAATTCATTAGAGTGGAATATTGCTCACTTTCTAATGCGTTCACAAAAAAGAATTCTCTAAGTTTCTGGGTTTGGTTATAATATTGGTTCTTCAAATTTATTACTCCCTGCCCACCCAACTTTCGTGGCAACATTACTCTCTCAACAGCAGCCTGAGGATGGTGCTGTCCAAATCTTATCATCGTTGTTCGTACTTCTCTCTGTGCTGAATCCAATTGCGTATCGCTCCATACTATAATTCCAAATGAGTATGTTAATACTGGAATGGCGTAGGTATTAATTGCCCGGGTCATATGGTTAGCATTTAATTTGGTGCTGCACAGCTTTTTCATTCTAACCTCACATTGCACCTTTAACGCGTATCCTATAAGTGTGTGGTGTATATCTCTCATGTCATCCACTTCATATTTGTAGGATTGATCAGAACGTAACATTTGTATTATGCCATCGTTCAGCGTAAATCCTTCAGAATGCACTACCTGACCTCTTACCATCTTGACAGACTTGCACTTTCTAAATCCAAATCGCATGCATATATCACTACCAAATCTCTCCACTATATCCAGTAAGTTCGAGAGGTGATATCTTGACCGTGCAAACAATTTTAAATCATCCACGTATAGTAAATGGGTGATTGCAGTCTGCCTGAGTCTCAATTAGGAGACTCATTCAACGCTTTACTGAGAGGTCCTAAAGCCAGGCAGAACCATAATGGACTGAAGGAGTCACCTTGAAAAATACCCCTATTTATCTGAATTTCTCTGGTGCAGATGTCGTTAAGGATTATTTGCGTTCTCCACATAGGCATTATTCTTTCAAAAATGCAATTATTTTCCGGCTCACTCCATTAACCCTAAGTGTTCGCAGTAGGTGCACATGGAGTACGCTATCAAATGCCTTCTTGTAATCAATATACGCGACACTTAGATTTCGTTGATGGCAAACTGAATTCCTTGTTATAATTGCATCTATTGAAATCACCTCCTTGCATCCTTGTGAGGTTCTTGCACATCCCCTTTGCTCCGGTGGTAACAAATTGTTTTCAACACAATGATTGTAGATTTTCTCCGACACCATCCCTGTTAACAATTTATAGATAGTCGGTAAACACGTAATTGGTCGATAGTTCTGGGGATCTTTATTATCACCACATTTGTACAAAAGAAACGTTCTTCCCATTGTAAGAAAGGGAGTCATCGTGATTTCTTCATTCAAGAATTCATTCAGAAGTAATACTAAATATGGGTGGATACTTGTGAGACGTTTTAACCAAAAATTTTGAATACCATCTGCTCCTGGCGCCTTCCAATTTTTGGCCTTGCTCAATGCTGCTTTCAAATCAGATTGCGTCATTGTACTTTCCTGCATTTCATCCGTGCCCATTGAATCAGTCCATATTGGATTTTCGTGATATATTGCAGCTGTTTCCCATAATCCTCCCCAGAATAGCTCTACTTCCGATCGATCTGGGATCGTGGTCTGATGGTTCCCCAAATCTATATTCTCTTCTCTCTCCAGATCGCGGTAAAATTTCTGTTGGTTTACTACAAACAGCTTGTTATTATTATTGTTATTATTATTATTATTTATTTTTTTTTTTTCACTTCATTTATATTTTACACTATTGGTTGGATTTTTTTATCGTATACATTTAACTTTTTGGACATTATTTAAAGACTTAAAGTAATTTTGTTTGCAACTGCATGAATTGTTTTCATTATCCATATAATAACGTAATAACGAATATAATTTCCTTTAATTTTTCAATAAATGAGTAATTTTTTGAAATCAAATTTCAATACTTTCATGAAGACACGTGTTAAAACAAATGTAGCTGTTCACTCTTACACTCAATTTCACAAAATATATCCTGATGCAAGTATGAATAAGTAAACACATATCGGTATTTTCTTTGAATAGGTGTATGCGAACTGATAAATGTATGCATTTTCTCATAAAGCATATGCGATATATTTGTATACTCGAACATAAAGATGCATATCCTCTTGTTCGTAAAGGGTATTGCATTAGGAAAATGCTATTAAATTAGACTTTTGCTTGCAGTATAATAACACTAATCCAAAATTCAAAGAACTGAACATAGAGAAATAATAGACTAAAACATTTTACTGCCGACCCCAAATCACTTATTATTCCGTCGGCTGTTGCACTCATAAAAAATCGCTATTCTATTTCTAAAGGCGACCACCTTCGTCTTTATTTAACCCTAAATTAACTTTTTAAGCTTTTGTTAATTGATATGTGTTATACTGACTATATGTGACTGTACCAATAAATCGCCCAGTTTATATATGTGATAACCTAAGGGAATGGCAATATAATTAATTTTCATTTCAATTTATACACTAAATGGCGGACGAACTGACCGTGGCCCGATGATTAGTACACGCGACTATTGTTTGCATGACAGTGGGTTCAATACCGCATACACCTATCCATCCTGTCATTATTTGAGAGGCCGTCACCTCGATGTATTTGACCAGTACTTCGAAGTTGAGCAATCAACAAGTTTAATTCGTCGTTAACACTAGGTCTCGTTCAGTGAGTCTAAAAGTAGAATGCATGTAAGCTCATTGAATGTGGGAAACTCTTCCGTATCTCATTTATGGGATGCATGAGTATTAATTGATATTTTCGTTAGTGGCTGAAGCGTACTAAATTATCATGCAATAAATGTACTTCCGTTGATTTCAATTCATGAGACAACAATCTGAATAATGCGCAATTTTTGAAAAGTAAATTTAGGCCTCGTATCAGCAAGGTATTGCCTGCTGTTCCATTTTCTTCCACTTGTAACACCAACGTTATCAGCCTATTTTCAAATTTCGACCTTTCAGATTTCTACCTATGACGAGCGGCACTTGGAATCATGAAGCTGTAATTGAGGTAATTGAGGAGTAGGTTAAAATTTTCCGAAGTTATGTTTTTGATAGGTCATCCGACTCAAAGTGAGATTTTTATAATATTTCAACACGTTTTTATAGCTGAATTTGTCAAGAGTCAACATGGCAAATGTAGGGCTGCTTTAATATGTCGATGGTTTCTTATAGAAGGAATTCGCAAAATAGCCTTCAGTTTGTGAATTGATTCAAATTTGTAGTATCCTTTTGCGAGCAATAAGCAAATTAGCCGTTTAGATCAGAGTTGAAGATTACTGTGGACGGGACAGCAATTCGAACTCCATTTGCGACCATCAACTTGTACCACCTCTATATGACAATTATTTTGTCACAATATCAGTTTTCTCTTCGCCATTTGAGATCAATTTTCTGCATTTCGATCTCTAACTGATTCAATAGCGTTATACAGGGTGTCTCAACAGACTGCGTTAATGCAATGAATCTGAGAAATGCTGAGGGTATGTCGATCTGTAACCTAATCCTAGGGAACTCAGTCGCGTTTCTCGGGAGCGGAACATGCGTAGTGCCTGCGAGAGTTTTTTAAAACGAGCGTGTAGGGGATTTTGCAATATTCGGTGTTTACGCAATTTAAATGACCTGCAAGTATTCCTCTCTTTCTAAAATAGACCAAAAAGTTCTAAGAGACATTGTAAAAAAACAAAAATTATTACTCGACTATTCGGAATGTTCGTTATACATATTGAGGTGACTGCCGCTCAAAGGAAGATTTAATGATTGGGCTCAAAGCCACGGTAATAAGCACGATAGTCTAGTCTACTAACAATCACCTTGCCACGCCTCATCCCATGAAATACCGTGGATATTCCATACGGAGATCTTATCGGTCAGTTGTTGTTGATGTTATTGTTGTTGTTTTTTTTTTTTTGTTTTTGCTGCAACAACGTTTTTTAACAGCTCCTTTCACCTTAACGGACTATTGATTAATTTTAGAATTGTACAGGTGGAAGCACGTCCCGTTCCGTTCTATTAATTGTACTCGACTCCACTTAGTGGACCCAAAGAACGAATAATTTAATGATTTTGTTCCGCAGTTAGCAAAATGCCCTTTGGAAAAGAATTTTTTTCGATGTTTTTATTCCACTATTTGCAAAAGTGTTGCCTATTTCGACAACAAATATTTATTTTCAATAATGAATACACTGCTCTTTGATAACTACGAGATGCCAGCCATCTCTTTCATTTCCATTTTACCAAAAAAAAAATTTTCAGGATTTTTTTGTTGGTACGACTTCGCTTAAAATCAGACGATAGTTGTTTATGGCAGATCATAATATTTTTTAAAATATTGCTAACTTTAAGAGGAGTTTTTTTCCCATGTTTAGTCAACACTATTCTTTGATAAATATAAGCTGTCAGCTATCTCTTACATTTCAATTTTATTAGCGAAAAATGCTTAGGATTTTTTTGATACTACAACCTCGCTTAGAATCAGTAAACTATCGACGATAGTTATTTTTGATGGGGAGGCAAATCATAATATTTCTAAGTCATTGCTAACTTTAAAAGGAGTAATTGTTGCCTTCACAATGTAATGTTTATCCAAAATACATTCATTTCTTTCCATTGTGTAGAAAAATTAAAGGTAGTCGCAATTAAAGCACTGCGAGAAAAACACGTTTGATTGAAATAAACTGAAATATTGAGAGCCGTCGTTTGAAGTTTACCATTTTAAAAAGAATATCGATTTTTTTAGACAACTAGGCACCCGTCTTGACGTTTATTGCACAAAGTGTATTTTTCTTCTTATACTCAGTTCTCATAAAAAGAAACGGAAAATGTTCATTACACAAACAGCGGAAAATTTGCCCATGTGGACTCAGTATATGTTTACTACATGGTGAATATACTACAGGGTGGCGCAATAGAACGTGCATATTTAAAAGATAGATTAAAAAATAAATACAAAAGATGTGGTTAAAATAAATCTAAGGCATTGTAGAGCAATAAATTGAGTTTATTTTTTAAAAATAACATCATCTAAATGGTGACCCTCTCTACGACGGCACTCCTCTAACCGCAAACGAAAATTATTGAAAACTTTCTTCAGTAATACTGGTGTAATGGCTGCCATTTCACCATGGATATTCTCCTTAAGCTGAGCGATGTTTCTTGGATTATTACTGTAGACTTTCGTTCCGTATTAACCGTGACATTTTGGCCCCGCGCATTTTCGAAGAAAAAAGGACTGTGCAATGGTTTCTGGTGTTTAATTTTGGGATTTTTACTCTTCCAGTAACGACAATTTTGACGGTTTACGAACCCATTCATAAGGAAATGAGCCTCGTCAGAGAAAAGGATATTGTCAAAATTGGAAAATCGATTAAGCATTTCATTAGCAAATGCGAGCCTTGCTATTAAGTCAGACTCTTTCAATTCTTGCGTTAATTGCAGCTTATATGGATGCAGTTTAAGATCCAATGTTAAAATTCGTTGCAAACTTCGTCGCGATAATTGTAAGACAGACGATCTCTTGCGAGTCGACATTTGTGGATATCCTCGTACTGACTCCATAACTCTCTCAACATTGTCTTCGGTCCTAGATATTCTTGGGCGACCATTTGCTTATGGTTTAAATGTTGAACCGGTCTCTTCAAAACGCTTTACCCATATTTGAATTAAATTAGCACTCGGAGCTTCACTAATTCGCCGTAGTCCATATTCAGCACAATATAGTCGCCTAGTAGCAAAATATGAACGAGAGTTCTCGTAAAATGCGCGACGCTTCCCGTCGAAGTGATTCATAGCGACTAAAACTCCATGAGCCCGCCAACCTAACATCCTACTATTAATAGGCTGACTTCATGTGAAAATGAATGCGATGTAATTTGCTCCTAACTGGTATAGCTGGAATTAGTAAGAAAACCAACTCAAAATAATTCCATGCATCTCACAGTAGACAAGATTTGTCATAAGCCTCGTATAAACTTACCTCCCTGTCTCTGAAATCTAGATTCTGTATCGGCAAACTCTGCAAATGCTTTCCCATCTTACGTATGGTTAACATTTCTATATCTTTCTGTCACCTCTTTCACTGTCACAAAGCATTCACGACGGTAAATAAGACAAGATAAAGTGGAAAGTATGACATTAAATATTCAAACAAATATTACGAAACAATTTTCAGTCTTTTATTTTATTATATGTATTTTCCATACTCGTATACGAGTATGTACTTTATCGCACTTATCTGGAAAGCATTATGCCATGTATATTATAAGAAAATCGGATTTATTTCTTATACAATAAATTGAAACTGTTTTAAAGCAGGCATAAATAACGTTGTTCAAAACATAATTTCTCTTAACAGCAGCGTTAATATGTAGAAGAAACTTATTCACAGACTTAAAAGCCGCTTATGTGAAGAAGCAGGAAATACGCAAAATATGAAGAGAACGAACATTAAATAACTTTGGGCAACTTTCTGATAGAAATTTGTTTCAAACAGTTCTATAGAATTTTCTGAATAGCCAATCCGTCCTCTGGCGGAATAATGATTTGAAGATAAACAAAAGTGTTTACGGCTAAACACCTAAATGTTGTTGCCTTTATCCTGAAGCATATCCGCCAAATTATTTAAAGGGAATCGAGCGTATGGCTTGGAAAGAAGGCATTTTCCTTTCAAGTTAATGTGTAGGTAAGGTTTGAACATACTCGTATACTGTGAGCCTAACAAAGTTATCTGCAATAACACTGAATAACATTATTGCGATAATTAATATAAGTAGTGAAGGCTTTAACCAAATTGTTTCCAAGAAGAAACTCAACATTGAATGGGATAGATGGGCAGTGTATGAAAGCTGTAAAGTATTAAGATGTTTTAAGTGTTAGAGAGTGTTAGGACGTTCAGGTATTGTAGAAATGACAATCAAATTTGTGCCAAGTGTAGTGAAGTTGGGCATTCTTATAAAGAATGTAATAGCAATTTTACCAAATGTATAAATTGTACAAAAACTAAGGAAAGATTGAACTTAAATGATATTGATATTAATCATGATTGCAGAGATGCAGATTGTCCCATTTTGAAAAGGAAAAATAGACTGGAGTAGATAAGGTTGCGTATTAGCAACCAACAATATGCAAGAAACAAAGTCTAAATCTAAAACAAAATATAAATATAAATTGTTGATGCTACACATTCTATATCCTACCTTTCTCCATATTCGTCGTTAATACTGTTAATACCATTATTATAATAATTATTATTAAAACTTTTTTAAAAAAACTGAATTGTAAAATTTCAAGTATGTGCCGCAAAATGTTAGTCTGCGTAATCAATTTGGCCGTATGCGACTTTGGATTGCGATATGGAAATAAAATAATAATAAATAAATTTTGTTTTTATATCAAAATGTTCGAAGAATAAACTCTAAATTATCTAAATTGTGCTTGGATAGTTTTGGGTTTACACAAGAAATGATTATTTTTTCTGAAACCTGGTTGAGCAATAAAGTTTTTAATGCTGAAATTTTTTAGTAATAGATATCAAATCTATAGACTCGATAGAGGGACTGAAACTATTGGAGGTGACGTGCTAATAGCTGTATCTTTCCAATTTCCATCTAAAGAAATTTTAACTGATAATCAACATAAAATTGAATTTGTCGCTGTCGTTTTAAAAGTTGAAAGCAAACAAATTTTAATAACTTGTTTATATATACCTCCATGCTCTGATCAATCGATTTATGATGAGCCCATTGAAAAAATTATTTCAAAATCAAATTATATCAAAAATCAAAAAACAGAGGAGGCAACAGTTAATGTGAAAAATTTCATATGTAAGTCGTTGGATAACGGGTATAGGGGTGTAGCTGGAGTTTTTTATGATTTGTCAAAAGCGTTTGATCTAATTGATCATGATATCTTACTTCAAAAACTCAGATTTTGTGGCGTGCATGACAAACAACTTTTTCTCTTAAAAAGCTATTTGATGAAGCGGCTACAATTTGTACAAATTTGTTAATAGTAAAAGTACTTTGAAACCAGTGGAGCATGGAGTCTCCCAGGGAAGTGTATTGGGCCCTTGTTATTTTCTCTTTATATAAATGACTTGAAAGATATTGACTTATCAGGTAAAATGTTTGTATACGCTGATGATATTGCCATTTTTTATCCATATAAATATGCAATGGCTGTGAAGCCTTACATAGAACGAGAAGCAAGTCTATTAGTAGAGTATCTGCGTATTAATAAACATTTCCTTATTCCAAATAAAACGAAATTGATAAGATTTAGGCCACATTGTCGGCTCAACGACAGCTTTAGTATATACGTAAATGGGGAAGAAATTCCAGAAGTTAATTCAGTTAAATATTTGGGATTATATTTTCAAAATAATCTTTCTTGGATACTGCATATAGAGTATCTGAAGTCTACAGTATCACCTGCCATAGGTTTACTGCATAAATTTAGAAACAAATTTGATCGAAATACTAAGTTTCTAATATTTCAAGCTTTAGTTTAAAGTCATTATAACTATTGAAACATTATGTATAGTTATAAAAAGAGTTCTGAATGAAAATCACTCCAGCAGCAACAGAATAAAGCACTAAAAGCTGTAGCGAACTTGGATAATTACATCAATATTGTTTGTATGGAACATCTCTGTATAGAGATGATTTTCCAACAGTTTTTGCTAGTATGTGGTTGTCATAAATTAAAATTGCTAATATATGTTTGCAAATGCTAGCATAGTATTGGCCATCACACGATAGATTTTTCCCGAAATCGGTATATTTTCAATACGCGAAATAATGACAATTTGAGAGTGGCTATGAGTCGATCTGAAACAACAAAACAGCGTATAGAATATTCTGATAGTAGTCAGTACAATATTTTACCACAACAGTTAAAATCACTAGAAACACTTTCGTTATTTAAATCGTCAATGAAAGGGTATTTATTGCAAAATGTCGAAGAGGTTCTGGTATGAATTTTGAGTTAATATTGAAGTACATGCCAAGAAATTAGATTTTGTTTTTTCATAAATATGTTTGTATTTTGTATTAAACTATTGTTATTATACAAACAATATTGATGTAATTATTTTGCCAACTAGCCTCTATAATGCCATGTGGCGCTAAGAGAATTTGTATGATATAATAAATTAAACAAACAAAAAAAAAATTCAAAATAGAAGATCAGGTGTTAGTATTTGGTGGCTTTAATTTACCTTCAATCGTGTGGACTTATTTAAGTGAATCTTTTCATCACATTCCAACTAAAGGGATAGATTGGAATGGTGATGTTATAAATAGTATATTAGACTTATACCTATACGAAATTAATGGAATTCAAAATAGTAATAATAGGATTCTTGATCTTGTGTTTGTAAATGAACCGGTTGCTTTTAGTTTAAAACGTGTGGATCTAGTGTCTATACCAGAGGACACAAATCACCCAACAATTGAACTAAGTTTTTCTGTATCATCCAGCAATAAAACTACTATAAATGAGAAAGTATGTAAAACTTATTGTTTTAAACGTACAAATTGTGACGCGTTATCAATAACGAATGGCTCCTCTGTTTCTATAAATGCAATGGTGGATTTATTTTATGATACCATTTGTGTGTGTATCGAAAATCAGTGTAAAAAAAATATTCTGGCCCTCCATGAAGCTCTAAACAGAAAAAGCTATCAATGAACAGAATCCTAGGAGGCTTTGATTACTTTGGGCTGCTAAATTTTTTTATTACAATACGATCTTATATAAAATAAATTTTAAAAAACCATACTTAGACGATGACTACAGCAGAAATTAATACATATTATGCGTCGCGAATAGGAAATAAATCCAAACGCCTCGGTCTGGTCTCTACTCCAATGGATTTTTTATCGGCCTCTTCTGTACTGCCCACCGAATTCACGGCCGAGAACTTTTAGTCACATGATTCATACTCCGATATGGTGGATCTAAATATTTTATGATATTATAAATATATATTTATTTTTTCTTTCAAAGACTCTTAGAATATATTATTATTATTATTATTTTTATTTTATTTTCATATCGCAATCCAAAGCCGAATACGGCTAAATAATCAATTTAGACCAACTTTCCTAAAAACTTTTAATAGTGGTTATTATAATAATAGTATGACAGCATTATCAACGAATATGGAGAGATAGGATATAAAATGTGTAGCATCAAGAATTTATAGTAAAGTAAAGGTTGTCCCAACAAGAACGCAAGATTTAAATTTGACGCCATTCGAAGTGTCATTTTTTGACATTTAATTGCTAGTAGAAGGTACAACTCAGTTAGGTTAGTAAAAGTGAATTGCTATCAATTTGGGGTCACAATAATGCTTCAAAAGAGTTTGTTTGAGTGCATTTTTATTTATTCAAGTACGGATCATTTGATGAACGCTTCCAGTAGTCGAGTATTTGACAATTCTAGGAAAAGTTTTCCAAACTGACTTTCGGGGTCGCCGTTAAATTGTAGGCCCCGTTGAGTGAGTCTAAAAATAGGATGCGTGTAAACCCACTAAATGTGAGAGGATCACCCATCATATTTTATTCATGGAATGTTTTTATGGGTCATGCGGTAGTACAGAGCTATTGCATTATATTGCTCCTGTGTGTCAGGAATATCCGAATGAGAAGACTTGTATCGAGATAAATGCAAGGGTTTGTTGGAACAGGGTGTGTCTATTTTGGGGGTATGCAGTTTAGCGATGCCTATTTTCCTTTGTGTTTGATTAGGTACGTTTCTCACTCTAATAAAGCTCGTGCTCTCTCTCATCCTACCTGGTCGTCCAAAGAAATACACTGGAAGCATGCCTTCCGTCTTTGAATTAGCTCATAAACAATATGATTTATCGCATTTTGATCAGATGATGGTCGGTTTGTCTTTTGGATATCTTTTTGTGGGAATATTATGCTGCTTACTATCATATTCTTCGCCGCAAGTGAACTAGTAAGTCTTTATAGAAGATAGCAGATTGAGTTTTCCAGCTATTGCACTTCCTCCCACCCATTTGTGGACAGGACAGTGGCCGTCTATTTCTTCTAAGCATGGGTCATGCGCTAGTACAGAGCTATAGCATTATATTGCTCCTGTGTGTCAGGAACATACGAATTAGAAGAGTTGTATCGTAACAAATGTAAGGGTTTGTTGGAACAGGGTGTGGCTATTTTGGGGGGTATGCAGTTTAGCGATGCCTATTTTCCTTTGTATTTGATTAGGTATGTTTCTCACTCTAATAAAGCTCGTGCACAGCCTCCTGGTCATCCAAACAAATCGCATTTTGATCAGATGATGGTCGGTTTGTTTTTGGATATCTTTTTGTGGAAATATTGTGCTGCTTACTATCATATTCTTCTTCTTCTTTGTGTTTTCCGGCTATTGCACTTTGATGTCCTCTCACCCATTTTTTGAGATTTAGATCTCCCGGAACAAATTCAATGTTGTGGACAGGACAGTGGCCGTCTATTTCTTCTAAGCATTCAAGAAATGTATCATTGCTTTCATCGCCTTTGCCTTCCACCGGAACATTTGGGAAGTTTCGTCTCCTCCTTTTCTCTCGTGTTTCCGTAACAATTGTTTTAAGATGAATGGCTGTTTGGACCATAACAACTAATCTCCGCTGGGATTCCTCGAAAACGTCAATCTTTTCAAATATGTCTGTTTTATCTCAGGTTTGATGGGGAATGCTGATTATATATTACCATTGTCTACATACTTGTGTTTTTAACAAAATGAAATGTATTCAACATTATCTAATACGAAACAGATTTACGATGAACCCACTTATTGTATGCTCAAATCCTACGTACAACAAATAATATGTACAGATATAACGGGTTATCTATTTTTCGGTGTCAAAAGTAAAGCTAAATAAAACACACATAACAATTTTTATTCCATTATAATGCTTGGACTTTGGCGGAATACAATGTCATCTAAATAAGCGGCTCTGGATTGGTTGCAGCAGTAAATCCTTTTGAGAGAGTTTTCGATCACTTTTCCGCACATTTCGGTAATCACCTATGATGCGACGAACCTAGGTTTCGAACACGTGAACATGGTCTTTGACATAGCCCCACAAAAGAAATCTAACAGCGTCAAATCGCTTGATCTTGGTGGCCAATTGACGCCGCCAAAACGTGGAATTACGCGTTCTGGAAACTTCTCATGCAATAAAAATCAGTCGTATTGTGTGGCTGACCCAATAACACCTCCAGACCATAATGCGCATCAAACAATTATTTTTTTCGGATGCAGTGGCTTTTCTACAATCAATTCTAGGTTCTCCGAGCCCCGTATGCGACAATTTTGCGTCGTAACCATTGAGCGCAAAATGATTTTCATCGCTAAAGAAAATTTTGTTCAAAAAATCAGCGTTGGAAGCCTGTTGCTGTATCACCCAATCAGCATATCTACGGCGTTGTGAGTGCTCAGCCGGCTTTAATCGTTGCGTGAGTTGGACTCTATACGAGTATGGACGGTGGTTCAAACCCAAATGCAAAATACGCCATAATGAGCCGTAAAACAGGCCCAAATGCTGAAAACGTCGTGGAATTAACAAATTCGGATTATCCGCCACACTTTCTCTGACAGAAGCGATATTATCGGCAGTGCGTACACTGCGATGACGCACAGATCCAACCACATCTGTAACACTTCCAGTCTCATCATATTTCTTTACTGTCTTGCTAATTCCTTGCACAGTACATCGATTATGACGACCGTAATCACGCACATGTCCAAGCACATCTCTAATATTTCCAATCTCATCTTAATTCTTTACTATCTTGAAAATTCCTTTCACAATAGGTCGATTATGACGATCAAAATCACGCACAGGTCCAACCACATCTGTAACATTTCCAGTCTCATCATATTTCTTTACTATCTTACCAATTCCTTTCACAATAGGTCGATTATGACGACCATAATCACCGCGCAATGCACGAATAGCCCCACAGTTTTGTAAGTTTTGCAAAGTTGTAACTATTTGTATCCTTTCTTCTGCTGTTAAACGATTCGCATTTGCAAATGGCAAACCTTTTGCTAAATAAATAATACTTTGGATGACGGGTATTTAACAGCTGACAGCCATGCCAGACCTGCTGGTTTTGAAACCACTGAATGGATAACCCTGTAGTTCGCCATTATTCTCTCTTCATGTGCATTTGAAATGAGTTTCGCCTTTGTTTGGGCAAACATACCCCATGAGGGCGGGTATATGAAATGCAAAAACTTTTTACATTTACATCATGTTGCAATTATAAGTTTAGAATGTATGCAACAAAAACTTTACCATTGTTTGTTGTTGCCAAAGCAATGGCCTTAGGTAGAAAACCGGAAGACTCCCTTGTTGTTCAGTTGAAAGCAATTTTACAGATTAATATAAAAAAAAAAAAAAAAAAAAAAAAACTAAAGGCTAGGGACCTCCTACATCGAGCCTCTGTCTCTATAATATAATTTGTTAGTCATTCTCATTTTATCAGTTTTAGCGGTTTTTGTGAAAACGTTTTGGTCTCGTGGGATGTGCTTTTGCAACTTGTAGCTTTTTTTGTATCGCATTTTTTAAAAGTACACATTTCTCGGGCTACTCTGTTGTGTATGTTTTGCAGCTGAGTTTTATTCTGAATTTGTTTAGTTTAAAGTGCGGCTTTCTGCTTGTGTTTAGCAATTTTTATGTCTGTGAACTGTAAGTGCCTGTAGTTATTTGCGTTTTTCATATCCGTTTCCGGAGTCCAATGGACCAATAATTTTTGTGCACTGCGTTTTAGATTTTGCCATCAACTGCTAGTTTTGCAAAGATTTAATATGTATAGAAGAAATATACTTACAAAGCATCTTCTATGCTGTGAATAAATTGCTCTGAAGCCATTGAACGTTCATGACAAAATGTTTACTTTAAACCACCATTGTGTACATCGTAAGTTCAAACCACGAATCAACTGTATAACAATGTTGCGGCTATCGTTACATAGACTGCTGCCAGCAACACTTTACGTTATTGAGGCTTTTCATATTGGGGTTGAAATTTGTTGTCAAGGATGAACTAAATAAATTGAAACAATCTGAAATCATGTTTTCAATAATTTGCCATAAATGAATTTAATTTGTTTTAAGAATACAATATTATAGAGTAATTTTGTTTAAGATCCTGACCTCCTCACACGGTTAAAGGGAGCAGAAAAAGGGAGAGAATAACTGAATAATGGTAATTTATATATTAGTGGTTGTTAAATATATGATCGGAAAGATATTGCCCTGAAATGAATGGCTGGGAATGAGAGTACAAGGGAGAAAAATTGCTGCGAATTTTGTGTAAGCGGACTGCTATCCTTCTGAGTATTCAATTTATTTGAAGAGCTGATTATGGAATGTCAATCGTTTATACTTTAAAAAAAACGAAAGTAGTTGGCACTGAACTTTGCTCTTCTGCGAGCGTTTTCTATGCCTCTCACAAAAATAATTAATATATCAGATATTCCTCTTCAAATTTTACACCAAATCAATTTTCTAAAGAGTGATTTTTTAATCGTAGTTTTTTTTTTTAAATCGATCACATATAAAAATTTTTTATTGGAATCGATAAATTGGTCTTTGCCATTTAATATTTAAGATCCTGACCTCCTCACACGGTTAGAGAAGGGAGAGAATAACTGAGTAATAATGGTAATTCATGTAGTAGTGATTGTTAAATATATGATCGGAAAGATATTGCCCTGAAATGAACGGATGGGAACCAGAGTACAAGGGTAACAAATTGCTGCGAATTTTGTGTAAGCGAAGTGCTATCTTTCTGAGTATCGAATTTATTTGAAAAGCTGTTTATGGAATGTCAATCGTTTATACTTTAAAAAAACGAAAGTAGTTGGCACTGATCTGTGAACTTCTGCGAGCGTTTTCTTTGCCTCACAAAAATAATTAATATATCAGATATTCTTCTTCAAATTTTACACCAAATCAATTTTATAAAGGGAGATTTTTTTAATCTTAGTTTTTTTTTTTTTTAAATCGAACAAAACACTCAAATTAGCATCATATATTAAAATTTTTTATTAGAATCGATAAATTAGTCTTTGCCATTTCATTTTTAAAGATAATTTCATATAAATGTTGTCCGCGGCTACGTCTCAAAATGTCCATTCGGAAGGTCGAATTTTTCGCCACTTTTTTGAGCGTTTCCTGCCTGTATTCCACAAATAACGCGTGTTATGTTATCCTGTAAGACTTCAATAGTGTTCGGTCTCTTCACATAGACTAAGGACTTGACATAACCCCACATGAAATATTCAAGAGGCGTTAAATCGCAAGATCTTGAGGGCAAACGCACAGTGCCAAATCGAGAGATAACCTGCTCACCAATATCATCCCTCAACATATCCATTGCTTTACGAGCAGTGTGGAATGTTGCACAGTCCTGATGAAACCACATGCCAACCAAGTTCAACTCAGCCAATTGGGGCAAAAAAAATCGCATATCATGACTCGATATCTTTCGCCGTTGACGGTAACATTTCTTCCACGGTCGTCTTTGAAGAAAAATGGACCGATGATGCCACCAGCCCATAAACCACACCAGACTGTAGTTTTTTCGGGATGCATCGGTAATTCATGTATGGCATGTGGCTGTTCATCACTCCAGATGCGACAATTTTCCTTGCGTACGTATCCGTTCAGCAAGAAATGAGCCTCATCGCTGAATACAATTTTTCGATAAAACAGCGGATGTTCATTGAGGCCCATTCACCAAAAATTAGGCGTTGTGGTAGGTCATTCGTCATTCCATGATGAAATGACAGAGTATACTGTACACTTTTCACTTTGACAGATGACGTTTGGACGCCGTTACCAACCAGTGCTGCTAACCTGAAAGACTTACATCTTAAAAAATCATCCTATAGTTAACTTATTGACATAATTTGACATTTTATTCCACTTTACATGAAAACCCATTCGAAGCGAATTTATTATAAATAAAAAATTTGCCAAATTTAAGGAAACGTATTTAACGCAAAAGTTAGCTTATATTTACTTGTATATTTGCAATCTGTAAGAAAGTTATCGATCACTTAAAAAATCTACTTAAAGGGATTGTCGAAACCCCGTTTTTTTTGTTTTTGTTGATACAACTATACTCTATACTGACACTGAATTTGAAAGCAATCTGTCGTTTGATTTGTACTAGATTTCGTCAGTTCGTCTCAAGTATGGTTTGCGATTTTTGTAATGGATAAAAATACGGAACAAAGAATTTGTCTCCAATTTTGTATTGCAAATGAAAGTGACGAATCGCTGAAAATATTACAGAGGACTCACGGTGAATCGACTTTATTAAAAGCACGTGCATATAAGTGATGATAAGTGGTCAACAAGTGCTGGAAAATTAGAAGCGCTTTCAAAGTTAGCCTACATAAAGTGAAGCAAATGCTGACTTAAAATCGTCATTTAAGTTTGAGAGAGAGAGAGAGAGTTGTTCAATTTTCTATTTATCATAAATCAAATTCATTACATATGACACTACTATTTGGATATGAAAGACGTTGCAGATGAATGGTGCCGAACGGCCTGGTTTTTTATTTTCAAAAACCCAATCAACTAAAAGTCACAGAAGACATGCTAGAACGAGTCAATTTCGACGTAGTTTCCGGAAAATTCATTATAACGAGTTTGGTATGCAAAATCAATCAATAAGCTTCAAAAGGGTACATCCCAACTGAGCCTTAACCAAAAAACAGTATACCAAATTCGATCAACAATAAAGATATTGTTGACTGTCTTTGATTGTGTCGTTGTTGTGCGCTTGGAATTCCTGCCAGAAGGTCACCAATCCGCAAAGCTGTCTCTCAATGTAAAGGAATTTCTGGTCCAAAACTAAACAAATATCAGGAAACAACTGTCATGTTTACTTAGGAGGTCTTGCCAAACGGTCGGGTTGTAAATAATCAATCTTATCTGGGCGTTATGCGGTGTTCGAAAATTGATCGAAAAATATCTGATTTGTAGAAAGAGAATTCGTAGATTTCGCACCACAATTGTGACTAAATTAAAATCTCTATGTGTATTTATGTGCTTTATCTGTATTATTAATGTAATAAAGCAAAAACTAGTGAATAAAACAATTACTATTAAATATTTATTAAAAATATTAAAATTATTTTAATACCAAAAATGACTGCATCCGATTCTTTACATAAAAACTCACTTCATAATTTTATTACATGATTAATTAGTTGTATTCAACGTAAATATTAGTATATATATAACTACAAATAATATCAGAGCATGTATTTAAGAAACCAATTTTTTATCTTAAAAAATGTATTTTTTTGTTGACAGTGCGAACTATTTACTTTTTGTGTCATTTTACTAAAAAAAAAACTATTTTTTAAAAAAAAGTTGATTTTTTACAATCATTTATAAATTTGAATTAATTTTTTGTTTAATACATAAGTGAGAAGTGAACCCCACGCAATTTATTAATTTTGTCCAGTTAGATTTGTGATCTACCACACTGTGCATAATGACGCTCCATTTCACAAGGCTATCATTTTGAACGAATTTCTGGGCCAGAACTAAACAAACATCATGGAACAACTACCGTATTTAACTCCGGCTGACTTATTCCCCTTGCTAAAACTAAAATGACCACTTGGCGCCTCTCGTTTTCAGTCGATAATAGACATGAGAGGGAACATAAATCTTTTACAGAAAATGCGATTGAAAAGGGCTTTGATGATCGGACAATCCATTTCATTTCATTTCATTTATTGAACAGTCTTGTAATTTAAAGCCTTTTGGCCAATATTAAGCAAATTACAAAGTGCATAAAATAAATACTACTGAAATTAAAAAAAACAAAAACAAAATATAACTTAGAACATAACATTGAATTAGCTATTAACTATTAACTTATAATGCTCGTATTAAAGTGCACTAAAATTAAACGAAATGGAGAGAAATAAAAATAATGAGAAGAAAAATTAAGTATTGAATGATATAGGTCAGTCCAGTTTGCAAGTTTTTTTTTTTTTTTTTTTTTTTTTTTGTTGAATTAAATTAACAATTTTACAGTTCAAAACTTTTAAATAAATCATAATATGCATAAATTAAAATAAATACTACTCCAAAGTAAATGTAAAAATGTATATAAAATAACAATTGATTACATAAAATCGTATATTTAATATCAACCAATTCACTGGCATAAGTGAGCTATTTCGGAGATTACTTTGAAGGCGGTAATAATAAAGGGTGTCCCAACAAGAAGGCAAGACTTAAATTTGGTGCCATTCAAAGTGTCATTGTTCGACATTTGAACAATTGTTATTGTTTGCTAGTAGAAGGTACGAGGTTAGTAAAAATGGAGCGCTACACGAATAAACAACGCATTCTCATTGTGAAATTGTTTTACCAAAAAGGTGAAAGTTTTGCGGCTACAGTTCGCAAATTGCGGTCAATTTAGGGTCATAATAACGCTCCAAAAGAGTCAAATGTGAAGAGATTAATGGATAAGTTTGCCAAAACTGGGTCTGTTAGCGACGTAAAGACAACAACGCGTCTTCGACCAGGTCGGTCGACCGAAAATGTCGCTGCTATACGTGATGATGTCACTCAAACTCCATCCACCTCAATTCGACACCGAGCTCAGCAAATTGGTGTCTCCAAATCCACTATGCAGCGAATTTTGACGAAAGATTTGCATCTTCATGCATACAAAGTTCAATTGACTCAGGAACTGAAGCCAGTTGATCATGGACAGCGAAGGGAGTTCGTTAATTATTTAGTGGAGAGACAACATGAAAATGCTGATTTTTCCGATAAAATCATCTTCAGTGACGAGGCTCATTTCCATCTTGATGGCTTCGTCAATAGGCAGAATTGTCGCATTTGGGGTGAGGAAAATCCTCGAGTGATTCACGAGAAGCAAATGCATTCTCAACGTGTCACTGTGTCACATTGGACCTTTCTTTATGAAAATGAGGCATGTCAAGCGCAAACAGTCAATGGTATTCGGTATTGTTAAAAGATAAACAGTTTTTTTGTGTCTAGAATTGAAGAAATGAATGTGGAGGGCATGTGGTTCCAACAAGACGGCGCCACATATCATACAGCCAGAGAAACAATTCAATTCAATTCAATTTAAATCTTTCGTTCTTTTTGGGACACCCTTTATTTAAAGGAACAATTTTTTGTCTGACTATATTTAAACATTTACGCCAGACAATTTCAAAATAAATTGACAGTCGTTTATTCGAATTAAATATATTTAACAAGGAAAGACTATTCGTATTTCTAAAATTGAATTTTTTGCACCTAACTAAGTTCGTACTTATACACTTTTTGTCTACTGGCACAGGAATTTATATACCCCGTCGCAATAAATATATAAAAATTTGATAGGATATGTTATTTGCCACAGCTGAACTATAAACAATTGCCCACATTTATTTAATCATATCTGATTATGTAATTTTTGTCAGCCCTATGTAAGAAAAATGCTTGATTTACTACACAATATATTAATTATTTATTACACAATAATAATTATATTTTATTTTGTTTCGTTTCAGGTATTTTGTTTGCCTAAACTTTTGCAACAAATAAATTTAACCAGACTACTAACATAATTGAATGAAAAGTTCATGAAGGAAAAAAATTTTCAGTGTACCAGCAATGTCCTCGATAAGCGTAATAAAGGTACTGATCTTACATACAGCTTCATCCATCAGATTTTGCAGGTTAATTTTGACTTTTAAATTTCAAACTCACTAAATCCCAACTGTAGAAATTAATCTTGCTTTCGTACAGTAATTGTGGCAGTAAGTGATCGTGATCCAACCGGCATTTAATCCACTCTGAGATATGCAAAAAAATCACAATATTTTTAGTTTAAAAAGTATATGCCAACGTTTTTTTTTTAGTGAAAATTTGCTGTTGAGAAGTCAAAATTGTCGAAACAAAATTTTCGTGTTTGTAGTTGCTTTGAAAATTCGTACCTTAAAAGTCCAATTTTCAAAGATCATTTTAAAATTAATGAATTTGTAAAGGCAATTAATTACACCTCATATAAAAGTAGTATGATTTCCTAATTACCATTTAATGGCCCAATTATCAAACACTTTGGAAAAAATAACATGTTTTTTTGTAAAAAAATACAAAATTTAAATGAACTGTTACTGGTAATAAGAAAGCGGTCACAAAACTACACACAAGTTGGGAAAAATTTTCTTTATTTTTCAACATAATCTCCTTTTAGCTCGATACCCTTTTTCCAGCGATATTAAATAGCTTCTATATTCTGTTTATAGTGAGAACTGTCAAACTCTTTAAAATAGCCATCAACTGCAGACTCCACTCCTTCATTGTTGGCAAACGTTTTACCACAGAGCCATTTTTCCAAGTGTGGAAATAGAAAATAGTCCGAAAATAAAACTGCCAAACTCCTTAAAGTAGTCAACAACTGCGGACTCCAGCTCTTTATTGTTGGCAAATCTTTACCACCGAGTCATTTTTTCAAGTTTGGATATAGAAAATAGTTCGAGGGAGCTAAATCTGGCGAATAAGGTGCATGATGAAGCAATTTGAACTTTAATTCATTAATTTTTGGCATCGCAATAGTAGATATGTGCACTGGAGCATTGTCTTGGTGAAACAACACTTTTTATTTCATCACTTAAATGCTGCAATAAATTAGCTTAATATTGGCTGTTGATGGCTTTTCCTTTCTGAAGGTAATCAATAAAAATAATCCCACGCGCATCCCGTAAAAACAAAGGCCATGACCCTATCTGCAAATGGAAATGTCTTCGCCTACTTTGAGCACGATTCTCAATTGTAAAGTGGCGATGACATGTCTCATCTATGCTAATAAATCGGTGGACAAATTCGGCTGAATTTCGGTGAAATACCGATAAATACTCAACTGAAACATCTTCACGGCGCGGTTTTTGGCCTATTGAAAGCAGGCGTGGTAGCCATATTGCGCACAGCTTTCTCACCTACAAATCTTTTGTCTATATCACTTTTTGAATTATCTATTATTTCAGCATCTTCCGCATCTTTAGCCGACGATCACCCAACACCATTTTACGTTAACAGTGTCTGGCCTCTACTAACTGCCATACAAATGGCCAATTGAATCCGTAAATTCTTAAGTTCCATTTAAGTTCTCTCAATACATATTCTATTTTTATAAGGCGGTTTCAAAGCGGTAATATCCTCATTGGAATTGCAAAAACACTTTCTTGTATACAAACAATCAAAAAAAAAAAACCACTCTTGTGGTTTTTTCTCATACTTTTGCACCCTTAGAAATTCTCGCCGTTTTACGTGCAAAACCTCATATTTAAGATCAAATTTGGAATAGAACCGCTACAATAAACACGTTTGAATTTCCGATAATGCTAATTAAAACAAAAACTATCGCAATTAAAATCAACTAATTTGGTATAAAACATTTCAATAAAACGTTGTTCAAAAAATGCCCGGAAATTGGTCCATAAAATACATAAAATTTATTATAAATACGTTACAATTTATTGTATCAATTTCAAAGTAGACCCATTTCGAAGTAACACACTTACGCCAACGAATGATCTAATCATCGAAACATTTTTCAAACGCATTTTCTTCAATCGATTACAAACAGCCGCCTCGAAGTGGTGAACATCTTGCGAACACGATAACTGTTCGAAGATATTTGTGAGATTATGCGTTGTCATGCTGCAAAATTCGTGCGTTTTCTTCCCACAAATCTGACCATGATAATATACTTTATTTACAGCCTGATATCCACTCAATAATTCCAACCGTACATCATCGCCATATAAGACTAACCGAATGAGACCGGTTAGTGCTCCACAACAATTTAGAACATCAGTTTAAGAAGCTTTTACTACACTTATCCTTTACTCGACTACTCAATATATTTGTCAGACACACATTAGCATTATAGCGGTTTTTCAAATCTACGATATTTTCCACATTGTAGCCATTTTCAATATAACGCCTAACATGATATTCAGCCGTATTTTAATTTTTGTTGATTTTTTTTTATTTTAGCGTTTTTTTCAAGAAGTTTTTTTTATATTTTTTGGACGGCACCTCCTGATGTAACTAAAGGAAGTCATAACTGAGCGCTCCGTTTACACGCATAGATTTTAGCGATTTTTTATAAAAAGGCGATTTTTTAACAATTCTTAGCACTATGTGAATGCTCGAATCTTGTTCAACCCATCAGAAGACTGCAAAACTGTTATTGAAGGGATTGAATCCTTTTCATATATTCAAATATCAAATGTGCCACAACGAAGTATACTTGGGTCATTCTTATTCACACTATTTAATATTTATTGATAACGGGTGGCGCAATAGAACGTGCATATTTAAAAAATAGATTAAAAAATAAATACAAAAGGTATGGTAAAAATAAATCTAAGGCATTGTAGAGTAATAAATGGAGTTTATTTTTTAAAAATAACATCATCTAAATGGTGACCCTCTCTACGACGGCACTCCTCTAACCGCAAACGAAAATTATCGAAAACTTTCTTCAGTAATACTGGTGTAATGGCTGCCATTTCAGCACGGATATTCTACTTGAGCTGAACGATGCTTCTTGGATTATTACTGTAGACTTTGTGTTTAAGGTATCCCCACAAGAAAAAAGTCAAGAGGCGTCAAGTCTGGACTACGTGGGGGCCATGGGATATCACCTCTTTTCGAAATCAGGCGAAGAAAGTTCCCATTCATAAGGAAATGAGCCTCGTCAGAGAAAAGGATATTGTCAAAATTGGAAAATCGATTAAGCATTTCATTAGCAAATGCGAGCCTTGCTATGAAGTCAGACTCTTTCAATTCTTGTGTTAATTGCAGCTTATATGGATGCAGTTTAAGATCCAATGTTAAAATTCGTTGCAAACTTCGTGGCGATAATTGTAAGACAGACGATCTCTTGCGAGTCGACTTTTGTGGATTTCCTCGTACTGACTCCATAACTCTCTCAACATTGTCTTCGGTCCCAGATGTTCTTGGGCGACCATTTGCTTGTGGTTTAAATGTTGAACCGGTCTCTTCAAAACGCTTTACCCATATTTGAATTAAATTAGCACTCGGAGCTTCACTAATTCGCCGTAGTCCATATTCAGCACAATATAGTCGCCTAGTAGTAAAATATGAACGAGAGTTCTCGTAAAATGCGCGACGCTTCCCGTCGAAGTGATTCATAGCGACTAAAACTCCATGAGCCCGCCAACCCAACGATGTAGGCGTCTTAATAATTGGTGCCTTTTAAATAAGCTTGCATTGAACTGGGATAAGTGTACTCATGTTTCTTTTTCGCGTTGCAGAAATCCGATTCATTCAGTGTTCAAAATTGGTAATTTTTCTCTGAAACCGGCTTGTTCGATACTAGATATAGGTATTATATTCGATTCCGCTTTGACATTTCATTCCAGAAAGTCCAAAACGTGAATTAGGTGAAGAAACCTAAATATTTGTAATGTTGATCTTAGTCCATCCGCACTACCTATATATATCAACTTCGATCTTATTTTTTTATTTTTTTTTTTTCATCGCAATTTTAATGGGGATCCCCACATATCGATAAACATTTTGCATATAGGATTTGATGCCTACAATTTCGCAATTAGCCAAATCTCTTATATTGCTATTCAGTCAATAGTCATTATCTTTGCGTAAGTTATTTCGGTACCAAATTTCTCCCTAGTAATAGTCATAGATTCCGTATATCATGGCAAGCTCTTAAATAAGATGTTTTCAGCATTTTCATTTTCACGTCCAACCTGTACATTGTTTCAATCTTATCTTCAGGGCCGAACTCAGTTTGTAAAACTGAGTTATTCCCTAGGCGTATAAAGTTCTTGCGTACATTAAAAGGAATTATTCAGAATTTTCTGACCCTAATACATATAAAATCATTTTTACATCATATGTTAGATCTAAGTTGGAATATGCCGCTATTATTTGGTGTCCTGATTCCAATATGAATTGCACATATTGCATGTGTTTGTAAAGTTTGCTTTTTCTTCATTTAGATTTGAAGAAACTTTCCTAACCTACAATTCAAAATGCTTATTACTTGGTCTACAGACATTAGAATGTCGTCGCAACTTCCACACAGCGCTATTGGTTTTTAATATAATCGGTTCTATTATCGACAATTCAAATTTTTTGGCACAGATTCCATTTTATTTACGTTCCTCTTAGGCCTTTCCGGCGAACACATATTTCTGATATACATCGTTACTTTACTTCTTACACAAAAAACAGTACTCTGAATCGCGGATTTTATATTCTTAATGAAATTAATCAATATCTTGAATCAAGATTCCAATCAACTCATAGAGTTTGACTCATCCCAATATTTGTTTCGATTATTTCTTAACAGATTTTTAAGATTAAATAATTCTATTTTAAATTGTTTATAAATAATATACTCGGATATAATATAAAATATTACTGTTTTGCCATTGTTAGTCTGTAAGGAAATTTTGTTCTATAGACATAATAAATGAGATGAAATAAGGTAAATTTCAAGGCTGCATGCTCGGTTTCCGAGATACGGCAATTTTTCTGATTTTTCATATCCTGAAACGGCCGACAATTCATTTCCCATGAGTAGAGTGTAATATGCAGATGCCAGTTGCACATTACGGATAAATGGCAAATCGTACTCATGAGAAACGATAGTTTCTCACTTTCTAAAGCGATGCACATAGGTTACTCATGGGTGGACGGATATGCGCGGGTTACTCATGGTTTCGCAACTCTAGTCAGGTCATAAAATAGGACAAAATTTCAAATTGCGTCAAATTTTAAAGACATTTTTTCTATAATATCATCATTATAACGCTTCGTTCAAACACGTATCGAACACAAAAACCATCCACCAGTATCACCAAAAAAATATAATCAAACTAATCTGTATACCATTTACTCAAGCGATTTGAATAAATTTTTTCTATGTGAGGGGTGCAAAATTGAGTTCCATAAAAAAGGTATTGCTTACTTATGAATAGATTATGATAAAAAGTTGCTAGGTGTCAGTAAATTAGTCTCAGCGGAAAGCAATATGGGGTCATATTTAAGTTTCGGTACAGATTTATTTATCAAATAGTTTTATATTAAAAATTATTTTGCAAATAATACAAAGTAAATTTTGTTGCTTTTTTTTGAAGTTTGGCAAAAGGTAAGTGTCTGCGTAGGCAGAAAATCCGCAATAATGAAAATAAGAAAAAAGTCGGGGGAATTAGATTTCTTTTCCAAATTAAAAAGAGTGATCTTTATTGACAGTATTACCTAAATCGCAGAGCTCTGAAAAACGAATGACCAAAAAAACTAAACAAGAAAAAATATAAAGTAAGGTGGCTTCAATTCAGCAATAACCGTTGCTCGTTAGAATCTGTTTGGCCACATTTATTTCGATTTATTCGAAACGAAACGTTATTTTTGGCCTGGTAAGAAGTCAAATGTATTATCTCGAAAGAAAAATTTTTCACAACAATAAGAAGAATAACATTTTGCGTCATTACATTGAAAGTGGACAAAAGACTCCACAATGACTGCAAATTGACGCCAGTGCAGTCTGGTTCCTCATTTTGCGCCGGTTAAAGTCAAAATTTTCTCCCAAATCAAAAAATATTGACCGCTCCTCTATCAGCATTAAATTCAGAAGAATAGCGTCTTGCGTTGCCAACTCTAC
>JAHXMU010000332.1:45745-73275 GCA_019455685.1 Philornis downsi
TTAGAAGTCACAATTTTCCCTCAAATGACAAATATTGACCGCTCCTCAATTAGCATAACATTCAGAAAAATAGTGGCCTTCCCGGGCTACGGCTTTGCTAAAAGCAACTGAGGTAACTGAGCAAATGGAACGAAATTCAGCGCACGTACTCTTTAGACCTCAGTAACGTTTCAATTTACTTCTCAAATTGCTTTCGTACCGTCATATAAAAAACTTTTTAATGATTTAGGGCGGCATACAATCACTGTGCTGGTGTATAGTTATAAATCCTTTAACCCATAATTATCCTTGCGTCGTCGAATTTGACTGATGTTTATGTCGGTTTATTTGGGCATCACTCAAGATTATCGATGAGAAAGACAGATATGAGACGCAAGCAAGAAAAGCAGAAAGATCTATCCTGCCGTACATGCCATTTTCAGCCAGTCAATGATTAAGGAACACATTTTGGCATCCCAAATAAACATAATTTATGGTACGAAGGATGCTGCTGAAGAATAATTTCATTATTGGCTTACAGTCCAAAACAAACAGCATTTATGCGGTTCATTCACTTTACCATTCCTTTGCATATAACCGCACACAATGTGGGGCATGATACGTCCAGTTGAAATGGGAATACAATATAATATCAATATTTAATTAAAGCCAGTGTCCCTTTAAATTGGTTCCGTTGTAGCCTATTTGCAAGGATGAGGAAAAAGAACAATTGAGCTCTTGCCATCGTGCAATATCCAAAAGGTCCTTCGTGTTTACATTTACAGAATTGTTGTTAATCGGTTTACTGGAGACATAAGCTAGCATTTTACTGTTGATAGGTTAGGGTGTATGACATACAAAGAAGTGTATACGACGTAATAGGAAATACTTCTGAGTGTCACAAATTGTAATTTTTGTATGCATCTTGAATTATTATTGTCCAATGCCACAAGAACACAATTGATTATGAATTGATACCATTGTGAGCAAATATAAAATATATGACGAAGATGTTTACATTTTCCGATATGGTGTTGCTGAAAGCCTCAGAAATGTAAGTTTTTACGGTTGGCAGCACTGGTTGGTAATGGCGTCCAAACGCCATCTGTCAAAGTAAAAAGTGTACAGTATACTCTGTCATTTCTTCATGGAATCACCAATAAACGAGCAACGGTTGCAAATCATTGAAATTTATTATCAAAATTAGTGCTCTGTGACAAATATACACCGTTTGGTAGGACCATTTTATGGTCGTCGTAATCGACCTGCTGAATCAACAATTCGTACTGTTATCTCCAAATTTCGCACCAAATTTACCTTCGAACGGCGTACCGAAGAAAATATTCCAGCCGTAGCGACCAGCGTTAATGACGATCGTGAAATGTCGTCGCCGTTCTCAGCGATTGGGCGTGTGTTACTCAACCACAAGGAAACTTTTACACATCGATTTGGGTTTGAAAAAGAATTGAAGTCGAATGACCTACCACAACATCTAATTTTTGGTGAATGTGGCTTACAAAAGCTCAATGAAAATCCGCTGTTTTATCGAAAAATTGTGTTCGGCGATGAGGCTCATTTCTTGCTGAACGGATACGTACGCAAGCAAAATTGTCGCATCTGTAGTGATGAACAGCCACACGCCATACATGAATTACCGATGCATCCCGAAAAAACGACAGTCTGGTGTGGTTTATGTGCTGGTGGCATCATCGGCCCATTTTTCTTCAAAGACGATCGTGGAAGAAACGTAACGGTAAACGTTGCTGCGAACGATATCGAGTCATGATACGCGATTTTTTTTGTCCCAATTGGCTGAGTTGAATTTGGCTGACATGTGGTTTCATCAGGACGGTGCGACATGCCACACTGCTCGTGAAACAATGGATATGTTGAGGGATAAATTTGATGAGCAGCTAATCTCTCGATTTGGCCCTGTGAGTTGGCCCACAATATCTTGCGATTTAATGCCTCTTGATTATTTCTTGTGGGGTTATGTTAAGTCGTTAGTCTATGTGGACAGGCCGAACACTATTGAAGCCTTACAAGATAAGCCAAAATGTCCAAATGGACATTTTGAGACGGAGCCGCGGGCATCATGTACAAGAAATTATCTTTAAAAATTAAATCGCA
This sequence comes from Philornis downsi, assembly GCA_019455685.1. Taxonomy (NCBI): domain Eukaryota; kingdom Metazoa; phylum Arthropoda; class Insecta; order Diptera; family Muscidae; genus Philornis; species Philornis downsi. Next base: position 47,855 of record JAHXMU010000332.1, read on the forward strand.
AAGACCAATTTATCGATTCCAATAAAAAATTGTAATATATGATGCAAATTTGAATGTTTTATTCGATTTAAAAATCACCCTTTATTTGGCATTTCTTACTAATTTGACCGATTATAATGACATTTGCCAGGGTATTGAAGTGAAGTCTGAACACATTTTTCGTGAAATATAGCACCTGTAATACCTATCAAGAAACCCTTAAAGTGCTATGTATCACATTATATTTGAATTATGGCGATTTTCTAGGTTGAATGATTTTTTGCACTTTATGTTTGTTTCGTCACGAATTTACAGAATGTTGTCATTTGTGCGATAGGAAGGTTTACTAACATAGTATTTAGTTTATTCCAATTATTGAATATAATAACCTCTGCTCTTTGTAATTAATACGCTATGAATTATGTTAACTGTTTTAGAAATAGATTGAAATTAAAATTATTATTTAAATAACTACAGTTAGCTTAAATTGAATTTTAAAATGAACCATTGCTAGATGGTGCAGAAGGCTTCCGTATCCAACTATGAAATTAAAGAAAACCCACTATTTGTGATGACTAGGTGGCAATTCGGCGGTTTCGTCATTGTGATCGGCGAGAACATGAGCTTCTTTTTACTTCAACGACCACCAGGACCATGTGACAAGCCGCTCTCTACTTTCGACTACAAATGCCAATGAAAGTTTCAGATCCCTAACCTGGGAATTGATAATTCCTCGCAAGTAAATTAGGTACGTAGGACGAATAGGAACTCAGACTTCCCGGTTTACAATCCCCTCAATTCAGCCTAAACTCCCCTAGATCGCCCGCAGTGAATTGGAATCTGAATTCCAAAAGAAAAAAAGCATAACATTTTATATCAATTTTAGTGTTTTTTTTTATTTTAGCGACTTTAAGAACATATTTTAACGATTTTTTATGTTATGATTGCACCCTCCGTTTCTGAGTTAAAGAAATTTTTACATACGAGTAGCGATTTTTCGATCGATTTCATGAAATTTGTTTGGCACTATGGGAAGGCATGTACTGCTAAGCCCCCTTAGAAACTTGGAAAATGAGGTTATTTTGGGGACTGGATGCTCCGTTTTCGAGATATAGCAATTTTTCCGATTTTTCATATTTTGATACAAAAATTATAATGTGTGGTATGTAAAGTTGCTCATTTCTCATGAGAAATGTGTAGTTGACATTGGCAATTCCACACAGCCGTGGATAGTTACCCATGCCAGCCTCTTATTTTCCATGGATAGTGTGTAATGTGTAGATACCTGTACATTTTGCTCATGAGTAGTGAGTTGAGTTCTTGTGTAGTTAACTATCGTCATTTCTTTTGGGTAATTTGCAAACAATGCAATATTTGCTGCACCATAATTGTTTTATAACCACCATACAAACGTCCCAATTAAGCACTAAATTCTTCTATCCAATTTCACAAATTCCAGTAAACTTTGCAGACTGCGTTTAAGAATTTTGTTTTAAGTATGATCGACTCATTCATCAAACGACTATATAATATGACGACTACCAAAGTAGCTCATTGCGTAGCTGTACTTTTTCCTCATGACCCAGCAAAGTTGTAATAACCTTGATCGATATTGTCGTAAAAAAATTGTAATATCTAAAAAAAATATTGCAATGAGCTACGTTTTATAATTACATTTGTTTAGTGAACTTTAGCAAGCATTATTATTGTGGAACATTTGTATATTTAAAATTTCAAAAGGGTCTTTTCGTCCCCCCTTAAGAACTGTAAAACGAATAGGAAGGAGGTTAAATTTTTAAAATTTCAGTTATCTCACAAGCAAAGTTTTGTATCATAAGTGCAGTTGCCTTTAATTGAATTTCGCGGAATGTATGGGTGGCGCAATAGAACGTGCATATTGCATCATCTTTTTTTGCAGGGTAGAAAAGGCGTGGGCTGGGGGGCGCCTACATCGTTGGGTTGGCGGGCTCATGGAGTTTTAGTCGCTATGAATCACTTCGATGGGAAGGGTCGCGCATTTTGCGTGCGCGCATTTTACGAAAACTCTCGTTCATATATTGCTACTAGGCGACTATATTGTGCTGAATATGGACTACGGCGAATTAGTGAAGTTCCCAGTGCTAATTTAATTAAAATATGGGTAAAGCGTTTTGAAGAGACCGGTTCAACATTTAAACCACAAGCAAATGACCGCCCAAGAACATCTAGGACCGAACACAATGTTGAGAGAGTTATGGAGTCAGTACGAGGAAATCCACAAATGTCGACTCGCAAGAGATCGTCTGTTTTACGATTATCGCGACGAAGTTTGCAACGAATTTGAACATTGGATCTTAAACTGCATCCATATAAGCTGAAATTAACACAAGAATTGAAAGAGTCTGACTTCATAGCAAGGCTCGCATTTGCTAATGATGCTTAATCGATTTTCCAATTTTGACAATATCCTTTTCTCTGACGAGGCTCATTTCCTTATGAATGGGTTCGTAAACCGTCAAAATTGTCGTTACTGGAACAGTGAAAATCCCAAAATCAAACACCAGAAACCATTGCATAGTCCTAAAGTGACAGTATGGGCAGCAATCTCTGGCAGAGAAATATTTGGTCCTTTTTTCTTCGAAAATGCGCATGGCCAAAACGTCACGGTTAATACGGAACGCTATGTTGAGATGTTGGACGGATTTTTGGCTCCAGAAATTGAAAGTTCAAGAATAGTGAATTCCAGAACTTGGTTCCAACAAGATGGGGCTACCTGTCACACATCAAATGACTCCATGGCGGTGGTGAAGCAGATGTTCCCTGGCAGACTTATTTCGAAAAGAGGTGATATCCCATGGCCCCCACGTAGTCCAGACTTGACTACAGTAATAATCCAAGAAACATCATTCAGCTCAAGGAGAATATCCGTGGTGAAATGGCAGCCATTACATCAGTATTACTGAAGAAAGTTTTCAATAATTTTTGTTTGCGGTTAGAGGAGTGCCGTCGTAGAGGGGGTCACCATTTAGATGATGTTATTTTTAAAAAATAAACTCCTTTATTACTCTACAATGCCTTAGATTTATTTTAACCATACCTTTTGTATTTATTTTTTAATCTATTTTTTAAATATGCACGTTCTATTGCGCCACCCTGTACTTCGACCTATGTAATTCAAAATGGACTCACATATCAGCAGAAAATATAATAATGTTTTTGGCATAAAAATCTGTTTTCGATTTCGATTATTTCTGCATCCAGAGAGCAGTGCTCCCAGAACCTGGCAACGAAAAAAGCCAAAACTTTCGTCAAAAACAGCTAAAATAAATTTAAAAATCCAAAAAGAACTAACTTTTTTCTAGGCTAAGCTGTTATATTAGTATATATTGCTTTCTATATGTTAAAACTTAAAAGGTTAGATCTTTATTCACATTTACAGTTCTTGTTGAATAAGACATGTATTTAAAATTCAATTCCATTCTCGAATTCATAAGAATTATAAAGAGTACTGTAATCCTCCTTTAGTCGATACTAAGTTCTTTATTTTGTATTATTACATCCAATTACAATGGATACAATTTCGAACCAAATTATTCATTCTTACAGTATAAATGATGGCCAGATAAATGATGACCCTTTCTCTAAAGTGGAATTTCTATAATCTCTATACTTCTATAATTATGTAATTTGTAATAAAAATTATATTTAGATTCATTTCAGGTAATAACATGTGTGTTTTTATACACCCATCGCTAAATCAGAATATTCTTTGCATAAAAACCACATCATTGGTTTGAACATTCTTAAAAACCTAAATTATTATAAAAATGTATAGTAAATAGTCATTTGAAAACTAAATTCCACAGAGCGGAAACAGCTAAAAGGTCCATTTTATATAACACAAAATCTAAAAACTTTCAGATAATAAATTCTAATTTTTCTGGTGAACATGTTTCGTCAAATTTTATATAAGATATGATCACTAATGTATTGAAAATTGTGCCCTGGGTTGAAATCAATTAAAATGCCTCCCTAACCTGAATTTAAAACCCTTATTTGCTTCAAAATGTTGACCAAAAACTGATAGCTTTATTGTAATATATTGCACATTATTTTGATATGAAATTGAATCGTCTTTAATTTCATAATCATAACTTTAAAATCGGCTTAGTAAGTCCGAAATTAATTACAATTCAGCAAACACATTTATTTTCAAACTCAAAAAAATTAAATCTTAGCTTTATCTCAAAACTGGTCTATTTTTTTTAACATCAGATTACGTATGTCTGCCACAGGTCGGAATTTTTGTGATCTAGTGTTAGGTGCGCAACTAAGTTCCCTCTGTTTCCCAATAGATGGCGCTAGCTGTAAGTGCTAGTCGATTCTGTCATAATCCAAACATCATGAGCCAAGCTTGGGCATGTGATAAACATACCGCCACGACATAACAGTGATTTTCTTTTTGATGTCATATTCTTTTGGTTGTATGTAATCTTCATACCAGTATACGAAAAGTATTGATTTTCTTCTTTCAATCGAAAGAAACGACAGCTGAAGCTCATCGAGAGCTTCAAAACGTTTACGGAGATGCTGCTTTAAGTGTGTATAGAGGTTGTGATAGAGATGATTGATATGATGGCAGGGGGAGTAGCGGGGAATCCTCTAATCAGTTTGATACCTCTCTCGTTGTATTTGTGGAATTAAAATGTTGAACTGTATTGTGATTTATCCAAAAGCGATGATCTTTAGGAGGACCAATTTCACAGGTGGTTTCTACCAGAGAACTGAAAATTGGAACTTGTTATTTGTAATTTTACATGACTGTGAAATTATATGTAATCAAATTGATCGAGCAGAAATTACAAGTGGAAATAAATAAAAGATGAGAATTAGAATTAGTGCCAATTCAAAGGAGGTTTATTTAGGCAACGAGTTGTGCTTACCAGTTGAGATCTGATTTGTAAGTGATTTTTTCTTATTACAGAACTTCCGACAACAGTTAGCTTCATATGCTACAATTCAGAATTCAGTTACATTTAGTGCACATATTCTCACTCAATGGAGTTATGTAACCACCTCAGGGGCAAAAATTTGAGTTCATTCACAATAATATTTTTACAAAACTGCATTTTAATGTACAAGAAAAGGTTAATTTTAATATAAATTCAATGGTAAATTCAAACATATAAATAATCTTAAAATTATGCCTAAAATATTGAAGTTTAGACAAAGTGAAACAACGTGTTGGGATTTGTTCCATCGTTTAAGGACGATGATTTTGATGTTGCGTGAAGGAAGGCAAAAAACTTCCGAAGGCACTGAATTGACGGCATAGCTTAATGGTGATCGATGTCGAATGCAGGTAAAGCTTGCTTCAGTATTAGGAGTTAGCCGCCAAGCCATTTCCAAGCGATTGAATGCGTTGGGAATGATTCAAAGCAAGGAACCTGAGTTCCTTAGGAGTTGAAGCAAAGGGACGTTGAGCGTCCTTTTTCCCCTGTGAACAACTGCTTCAGCGACAAAAGAAAGGTTTGTTTTATCGTGTTGTAACGGGTGTTGAAAAATGGATTCATTACAGCAATCCAAAGAAAAGAAAGCCATGAAAACTGCCTGGTCATGCTTCTACGTCGTCGCCTTTGCCGAATATTCACGCAGCGAAGGTTATGCTCTGTATTTGGTGGAACTTGGCCGGTGTTATTTATTACGAGCTGTTGAAAGCAAGCAAAACCATCACTGGGGATCGATATTGACTTCAATTAATGCGACAGAACCGAGCTCTGCGCTGGAAACGCCCACAATACTCGGAAAGGCATGTAAAAGTGATTCTTCAGCACGACAACGGTCGGTTTTGTGTGGCCTAGCCCATTAAAACCTACCTGAAAACGCTGAAATGGAAAGTCTTACCCCATTCGCCATATTCTCCAGATATTGCGTGGTACGAATATCACTTGTTCCGTTCGATGCCACACGGTCTGGCTGACCAGCAGTTCCACTCATATGACAACATCAAGGAATAGCTAATAAACAGTTTTACTGTGACGGAATTTGGGCTTTGTCAGAAAGATGGGAAAAAGTAGTAGCTAGCGATGGGCCATACTTTACAAATGATTCACTCATTTGTAAATATGTTTCCATAATAAAGTTGCATTTTTATAAAAACAACACCGATAACATAATTGCTCACCTAATGTAATCAAATACTACAGGGTGGCGCAATAGAACGTGCATATTGCATCATCTTTTTTTGCGGGGTAGAAAAGGCGCGGGCGGGGGGGCGCCTACATCCTTGGCTTGGCGGGCTCATAAAGTTTTAGTCGCTATAAATTACTTCGACGGGAAGCGTCGCGCATTTTGCTACTAGGCGACTATATTGTGCTGAATATGGACTACGGCGAATTAGTGAAGCTCCGAGTGCTAATTTAATTAAAATATGGGTAAAGCGTTTTGAAGAGACCGGTTCAACATTTAAACCACAAGCAAATGGTCGCCCAAGAACATCTAGGACCGAAGACAATGTTGAGAGAGTTATGAAGTCAGTACGAGGAAATCCACAAATGTCGACTCGAAAGAGATCGTCTGTCTTACAATTATCGCGACGAAGTTTGCAACGAATTTTAACATTGGATCTTAAACTGCATCCATGTAAGCTGCAATTAACACAAGAATTGAAAGAGTCTGACTTCATAGCAAGGCTCGCATTTGCTAATGGAATGCTTAATCGATTTTCCAATTTTGACAATATCCGTTTCTTTGACGAGGCCCATTTCCTTATGAATGGGTTCGTAAACCGTCCAAATTGTCATTACTGGAACAGTGAAAATCCCAAAATCAAACACCAAAAACCATTGCATAGTCCTAAAGTGACAGTATGGGCAGCAATCTCTGGCAGAGGAATAATTGGTCCTTTTTTCTTCGAAAATGCGCGGGGCCAAAATGTCACGGTTAATACGCAACGCTATGTTGAGATGTTGGACGGATTTTTGGCTCCAGAAATTGAAAGTTCAACAATAGTGAATTCCAGAACTTGGTTCCAACAAGATGGAGCTACCTGTCACACATCAAATGACTCCATGGCGGTGGTGAAGCAGATGTTCCCTGGCAGACTTATTTCGAAAAGAGGTGATACCCCATGGCCCCCACGTAGTCCAGACTTGACGCCTCTTGACTTTTTTGTGGGGATACCTCAAACACAAAGTTCAAGGAGAATATCCGTGGTGAAATGGCAGCCATTACACCAGTATTACTGAAGAAAGTTTTCAATAATTTTCGTTTGCGGTTAGAGGAGTGCCGTCGTAGAGAGGGTCACCATTTAGATGATGTTATTTTTAAAAAATAAACTCCATTTATTACTCTACAATGTCTTAGATTTATTTTAACCATTTTTTATCTATTTTTTTAAATATGCACGTTCAATTGCGCCACCCTGTAATTGAGTTTTGATGTAAAACATAGCCACATGCTTTCAGCATAAAAATAATTCATATTAATATTTCACCGTGGGCCATCGACAGTGCTTTTTTCTTTAATAATAAGTAGTAATGAAGATCAGTTCCTTCATATTCGAATGCCATCGGAGAGTTTATATAATCGTTTAAACTTCAGCCGAAAACTTAAGTCTCTTATTCTGTTCTTGTTACTGTACATTTTCATAGGATATTCACAACAGCAGCAAAACTGTCAACAGATATGTGAAACCCATAAGCTTCTCATAAGTGAACATAAAAAAAGAAGAAGTTACTAAACGTATGATAACAGGATAATTTATCGCTTGCTGTTCTCTATGCTTTGTGTCCCTTTATTTACTGTCCTTTTTATATCCCTCTTCTCTCTGTCTCTCTCTCTCTCTCTCTCGGTCTGTCTGTTATTTCTCTTCTCAGCCTTTAGGGTTCCCCATACATTCGTTGTGATTGTGATTTTGCGATTTTCTATCTATATCTTTGCACACAAAAAGGCAACGAACAAAAAGTTATGGATCTATATTTTTTCTTCTTGTGTAAACAACATAACTAACCATTGTTTTGCTGTGGTCAATTTAATATGACCACAAAACATTGCGGATTTGTTTTCATTTTGTGGTCGTAGGAGTACTCAGTACACACATTCACATAATGCATGGAAAGAAGTGACTGACGTGAATTGAAGAGATGTCCTCCTATGCAAGGGGTATAAGTAGGTGGATATACGAGTGTATGATACCAGTACTAAGACACAATTGTGGTCACGGTCCGTTGGTGTTAAATTTTACATGTCAAATCCCAGTGGAGGAATGGAATGGAATCATATGGTTTACTTGTGTCTGTAGCTCCTTTTTCCCAGTGCTGATCATTTCTCTTGAGGATTCTTTTGGGTATACTGGCACAAAAGCATTTTCTAAAAATTGTGGTCTGATTTAGAAGCATTAAATTATTATTCCATTACGACTAAGTGCTCTAGGAATTTTTGTAATCTAAAGATACTATTCATTTTGCATTGTGTTAAAGTATGCGATAGGAGTAGGTAGAGGTTGTTGTATTATATTTTGTAATCTGCTAATATTTTTAGATTATTAACTTGAAAATATTGCCTTCCCAAAAAAGCTATTATTTTGTCATAAAATAAGATTAATAAAATTTTATATAATACATAGCCATAGTCTATAGTCATCTCGAACTTTGTCATTGACTAAAATTTGAAATTGCACCTCAAGCCTGAATACTGATGTCGATGGTTTATTTCACTGCCAGGTGCGAGCAACGAAAACTGTTGATGGCTGAACTTAATATATCAACAGGGAAAACAAAGGTGAATACAATAATATGGAACCTCTAATTACACTGATCTACAAATTAGCAAAAAAAAAAAATTGACTGCAGAAACTAACCTGGGTGAGCTGAATTCGAATCATAAAAATTGGTCTATCACGTCTTGTTCCTTTTTTTTATAACATGCTTGCAATACTGTAAAACAGTCAATATTGACACTACAATTTCACAATTATCAATTTGACAGAAGCCCACAATATTGTATTATACAACGGTGACCAATTTTTCCATGTTTACCAATTCACTGAGATCATTTGCTTTTGATAGCTCAAATAAAGATATGGCGACCTGAAATTCAAAACATGTTCCATAAGGTTGCCACTTTTCACCGAAATAATTTTTTTCAAACTACTGTCACCACTTATACGCGAGTTCGGCTAGGTTTGGGACCGCCTTCCTTCAGCGGGTTTCGTTTTATATCCAGCTTCACTCGAGTGACAATGTTTAGCTCCTGGACAATCGAGACAGTGCTTACACTGCTTGATGGGATCAATTATTTTATAAATATTTTCGAGGATTGGTGCATCTTTGACATCAAAATTGTCGGAATTGTATTGACGAAAGAAAATTGATTATGTTATAGAATCAAAACCACAAATGATATTCAAATTTCGCCTGCCTTGCATTTTCATCCTTGTCACAGAAAGACTGTAAAATGTGGCTTAATTTGTTCTTACTAGTGTACGTCTTTGACGGACGCTCAAACAATAATGAATCAAGCAATCACAAAACTGTCTGAGTAATTTTCTAACACGAAATCTGGTCTTCCTAATGCCATCTAGTTTACCCCAATACCAATTCAATCTTTTGGAAAAATAATGGACTTCTTTTGGCTATAGCTTATGTCTTTTGCGGTTTACCGATTTTTACATAATATTCGTGGTAAAACGACGTCGTTGCTGTCGACATTAAAAATGTTCTTGAATATTTGAATGTCAAAATAGAAGATGAAGATACAACAGATACTTCAGTCAGTATGTTCATGATATACGGATTCAGATTGTATTGTTTCCAGCACCCAGTTATATGATAGTTAGTAGAAGAACATTCCAACAGACTTTGCAACTTGGCTATCTAGTGATTAAAGTACGAGAAATCACATTAGTCACATGGTAATAAATGAAAGTAGTGTCTCATGGTTATGCGTGTGATCCTTGGTGCTAAGGTTTGCCTGAGATTGAAAAAAATTCCTGACTACACACAAAAGAACTAAGACAGACAGACAGACAGTTCCATCCCCAAAAGTAACCGCAGTCTATTTCATCAAACTCTCTTGTACATTTGAATACCTACGTCTATTGTCAGTGTGGCTGAATATGAAGCTGCCTTTCACATCTTGATGAAGCAAAAACTATTTAAAGCCACGGGTGAGTTTGTCATCCCCGCGAAGTTGATACGCTTTTGTGAACTGAATCTGAGTGATATGTAGTCTATTCTTCTGAGCCCCTTTGTATCACAAGGGGCCTTCAACAAGGTGATAATCTACCAGATCATTTCTTCAATATACTTATGGAAATGGTAATGAGAAAAGCCACAACAAAAATGCACACGATCAGCTGCAAAAGCCATATGAAAAAACTATTAGGTGATTAAGTTATGGAAAAAAGGTCACATTTGGCAAAAAAGAAAGTGTTGTTTCACACGTTGTTTTCAGTTCACGCATTCGCTATTAAGATGCTTAAAATTAATGAATTAAAGTTCAAATTGCTTCATCACGCTTCTTATTCGCAGGTTTAGCTCCCTCGGAATATTTTCTACATATATACAAATTTGAGAAAATGTCTCGGTAGTAACAAATTTCCAAACAAGGAAAAGTTGAGTCTGCGGTTGATGGTCATTTTAAAAAGTTTGACAGTTCTTACTATAAACAGGATATAGAAGCTATTAAATTAAAATGTACGAGTATGAAGCTGATGGGAGATTATGTTGAAAAATAAAGAATATTTTTAGCAACTTTTTTGTGCCTTCCTTGTTAGGTCAGCTAGATTTAGAACCGTCCTCGAGTGTTAGGGCATCATTGGTCGAAAGTTTTGGAATGTTACTGCAGCCTTCTCGTTTATGAAGCTAGATAAACGTAAACAACTACATATTTGGAGTTTTGAATTATCTAAGCTACCTCACCTCCCTCGTCAATAAAACGAATAATGCAGTAAAGATTTTACTGATTTATTCTAGCGCCTCAGACAGGACTATACGAGTATATAGTCTATTATGCGATATCTTTAATATAGCTGTGAAAATGATAAGAATCAAAGCTGCATTAATCAAGACTTACACTCTATTTGACAAAACCATAAGCCGATGATGTAGAGAATAGAGGTTTCAATTGCAAGATATTACTGTAACATCTAAAGGTCTGTAGGCAAGTGTTTCCTAGGATGTTTTGGTTTCGTTTTTCGAAAACCAAGTAAAGGGGAGAGTCATAGTTAAACAAGACACATCCTGGCAACAGGTGCGGTTATAGAGAAGCCGTTGGGAGGTATCAGAAGATTTATCTTTTCCGTTAATATAGTTGTATGACCAGAGAGATCTGGTTAATGAACTATGATTGGAGCATGGTGTGCTTTGCTGTGTTGATATTCTCTCATCGGCCATTGAAAATATATGCCGTAGATTATAGGTATGCGAGGTATGATAAAGCAAAACTGGAGTAGCTTGTCTGCGAAACCCAGACCAGAGGGTTCTTCTCTTCTGGTAGCACGGGTGACCAGGGGCCCAAGGAACATTTTTCCTTCCTGGTCAATGGTGTTGGACCCCTAGTGGGACCATCGTGCTGGTTGTGGTTGCCCGAACAAGTGTTTTCAGCGCTCTTGTGTTGCGTCAGGTTGCGTTGGTTAAGGAAGGCATTAGCTTGGAAAACACTGTTCATGTCTATCCAAGGTCTTCCTAGATACCTCAACTCCTACCCGGGAGGTAGCTCACTTCATACCAAGTGACTACAAAGGTACTTTGGCCGAATGAGGGAGTGGGACCTGAGGAAGCTTTTCCAAGGGACCTACTTCCAATCTCTGGTAGTTTGGCTAATCCTTCGGGATTAGTTTGAGTACCCCAAAGGGGCGCTTGCTGTCGCTAGAAGAAAGAACATATAACCAAGAAAAAAAATGATGGAAAACAGCACCTGTGTGATGGCACACCATGGGTAAGGCTTTCACAGCGATACTCAAGTAAAACCTACACATTTGATTTGTAACATCTAAAGATTTTAGATATTGCAAACATATTCTAAAATCTTTGCGTCTAAACTTAAAAAACTTTGACAATTTCCAAAGTCCTGGGAAATTCAAATATTTTTCTCGATTTTTCTTAAAAATAAGAAACTGACTAATTTAACCGGAAATCGTGACATCAGTTTTATGCACTAAATGTAAGTTGCCAATTATTTTCTGCCTTTGCTGAACAACCGCCACTGTTGTGCTGTAAGTTGATGTGTTACTTCAAATATGTACGCCTAAAAAAAAAAGTGAGAATCAGTTTGATGCTTTCGCATCCTTAGTTAAGTCCACTGCTCTCAATCACTGCATAAGAAATCTTGAGAAAAATTTAAAAATAATTTCTGTCAATAATGCAACTAATAATTTCTGAAGAAACCTTTTCAGTTCAAGATAGAATTTTTGTGGTAATGATGTAAAATTCTGAAAATAACTTCACTACATCAAATTTTAGACTATCTTTACACTTTATAATAAACATCATCAACGGTGTTAGTGATGCCTCCAGCGAAAATCACACCAAATACTTCATGGACCAGTGAATACTTTGCGGCAATAGGCAGTTAATATTTGGATTTTTAACCAAATCATTTGGGTGGAAATAAATCAACTATGTTAATGAACAATGAACGAAATTTTACAACAAACAAATACATTCGCTTTTGATAAAATTAAATATGGATTTATTACTTAAATCCACAAACATTTGCAAACATTTGCAGAATTCGTACAAATAAAATTTAATAACATACAAAGAACAGACATATTGTATTTCAATGTACAATCTAAAAGTTTCTGACCTAGCTTAGAGAATAAGTTTATTCTGACAATTTGCCTCTCCAATAAAAATACTTCCGCCGGCTTTTTCTGCCGTTTGAAGTTTCAAGGTTTATCTTATAACAAGTGCAATCTGTTTTTTTGTATCCATTTTTATTACAGCTCAAAATCTCGTTCGAATTTGTTAGGCTTAAAACAATAATAAAACTAGCTTACAACTTTCTATATAATCACATTTTACAAAGGTTTTCCTATTTAACAGAACTTTTTCATAAATCGATTGCCACCTTCTTTTTGTCTTTGTCCGGAAGGATACCTTAGAATAGCAAATAATAGCGAACATTTGCAACTAAAACTACAAGTAGTTGCACATGTAGAAACCAACCTGAAAAGTTTTTGCATAGACTTCGCACTTGGGGATTTCAAAGGCTACAGTCGCATACATTTACATTGCAAATAGCAATGGCAACCATTACAATATTTGTTTCGCCCGCGAATTATGAGAACAATGATGAAAGGATACCAAGCGCCAATCCGGCACTCTGATAATGCCAATGTTGGTTTCACGAAAATGTTGCGCCATTATTCTAACGCCCTTTGTATTGGAATCTTTTGGTGTATGAGTTATTTAAGAATCTTATTGTCTTTTAATTCTTAAGATCTTCCCTTTGTCTTTGCTATTTTTTTCTTGCGCTGGATAAAACGTAAAAATGAAGAAAAGAAACTTTTGCGAGCTTTTACTTCTTTGTGTGAAGAGTTTACGAGTATTACTTTAGTGTCGCTGTTGCTGTCATTTTGTAATGCAGACACTTCATCCTTTTGCCATATGTAAAGGTGTACTCCTTATAGATTTCTGTAGTCATCCAGCGGAGCCAGCGTCGTCCGCCAAAGTCCATGGAAATTGAATTGTACTCTACTAGGAAGAAGGTGAGAGGAGGACACAACATTGTATTTGTTTTACTCAAGTATGTACTCAAGAGAATTGTTTTACCGACTGACTGACTGACTGACTAGCATCCTTTGGTATGTGATGCGCATCGTTTGTATGAACTAACAATATTTACAGATGGCATCTAGAGAATACAATTTCCCAAGCAATTCCGTTTCCCGGGAAATTGGCAGAAAAAATTTTGAATTTCCCAGGAGCTTCCAGAAAATTTAAACATGATATAGAGGTGTGTTCAAAAAATAAGGTGAATTTTCATTTTTCTCAAAAAATATTTATTTATTCATCAATTTCTATTTTATCTCCTTTAACGTAGTCCCTCTCACATAATATACACTTGTGGAAGCGTTTTTTTCCAATCCTCGAGGCAGTTCTGATATGCGCTCTTTGGTATGTCCTTGAGCTCTCAGCGATTCGGATTTTATCTCCTCAATCGTCGCAAAACGCCGTCCTTTCATGGGTCTCTTCAATCTTGGGAACAGGAAAAAGTCACAGGGGGCCAAATCTGGTGAATGCGGTGACTGAGGCATGATAACGGCATGATAATTTCTCACAAGCAAAAATGAGTGTGCAGGTGCATTATCATGATGCAACAGCCATGCATTTTTTCCACAATTCCGGGCGTTTTTTCGTATTGCTTCACACAAACGGCGCATAACTTCAAGGTAATACTCCTTATTTACCGTACGACCTTGTGGTAAGAACTCCTGATACACTACGCCATGGTAATCGAAGAAAACAGTGAGCAAACCCTTGACATTTGATCGAACTTGGCGTACTTTTTTTGGTCTTGGCTCTCCTGGACTCTTCCATTGAGACGATTGGGCTTTGGTTTCGATGTCATAACCATATATCCATGATTCGTCATTCAATAATTCCTGATCGATACTCATGCGACGTTGTTTTTGGTCAAAATTCAGCAATTTTGGAACGAAAAGATTGCATGGCATGAAACAACTGATATGCCGACATCATCCAACTGCTCTAATTGTGATTCAGCGGTTCTCCATAACAATTTTCATCGCTTCCCCAACATTTTAATCGGTTGTTGATATGCTGGGGCGTCCAGAGCGAGATTCTTCATTCACATCTTCTCGACTTTCTGTGAAAAGCTTGTACCACTTGTAAACGTTTTTTTGACTCCGAGTACTCTCACCATATGCCTCTGTCAACATTTCAAGTTGTTTTGAGCACTGAATTCCATTTTTACACAAAATTTTTTTCTTTGATTTGACAAAAAGTTTCCTCTTAAAACGTATATACACATACTTTCGTTTCAACAGAGGTCTGCAAGAAAAATCTGGCCTGTGCCTTCGCTATTAAATTTCGAGTTTTATTTCACGTACATGATTTGAAAATAAAATTTTTCATTACAAGTACCTATATATGATTAGTGCTTATTCCGGGGCGTCAAAGTTTTTCAATCTAAACTTTATGTTATTAGCATTGGCGTAGCAATAAATTCTCTCTGGAGATGGGGCTAAATTCATTTATTTATTCATTCTGGAGGTCTAAATTCATCCAATGCATCTAATCCATCGAAAACCCTGGGAGTTGCTAATAAAATCCTTGGCTTATCTCTCCTCAGCATCCTTCTTGGTGCCATCTATTGGCAAACAGCGGGAACTTAGTTGCGCACCTAACATTAGCCAGCTAGACATGACTCGGTCGAGTATTACATTCAATCTACTTCTAAAATCTTAATTTTCTCTACATAATCCTATGCTAGAGCTACATAACAGCACTACATATATATAATTAGTTTTGAATAGCCGTCAAATTCCCAGTGCTTACCTCCTATGACAACCCAATGTTATGGTAAACTTCATTGTCAATGTCATTGATAAACTTCATTAAATATAAAGTGATTTGGCATAAATTTCATCACTCCAAAAAAAGCAAAAAAAAAATCTAATTTTCTTGCATTCTAGGAACGGGATATATGAAAGTATTCTAGTTATGGCCTCACAGAGCTCGAATTTGCAATAATGGTCACGGTATTCACATGTACTAAACCGTGTGTCACAGCAGGTCATTTCATAATCTATTCAAAAGAAAATCTAAGCTTTAGGCATGATTTTGTTATCTTCAAAGATTAATTATTAAATTTTTTTTTCGTAGTATTTCTCCGGATTCCTAGGCAGCAAGAAACTACCAAAATCCCATAAAAATCCCAACGGCGCACTCTAATGTAACCACATAGTGCTTCACTTAGAGAATACGTGTGTGCGTATGTGATGGCTTCTAGTTGTTTACTTGCCTCCAAAGGGTGTAAAGTCAAAAAGGTATGCTAGTATTTGTAACACACTCGTACAAAGATCAATGGTAAATAACTTTAGTTTTCTCTTTCACTTTGAAGTTTTCACTTCAAGTTTCTTAAGTTGTCAATTGTTGTTGATGCTATTTCATCTATTGTTGTTAGTGTCCTTACCAGCAGTAGGTTTTGTTCCCATTGTTCCAACTCATATCGTCCGCATGCGAATACGTAGAAGTCGGCGGTTCTTTTTATTTTATTATGAAGAATGGACAGATAGAGAAATTAAAAGCTGTGTATATAAAATATTACACAACAATGCATCAAAGTTTCACGGCAATTGTTTGGAAACTGCATCTGCAGTCGAACGGCGTTTTTAATAATAACAGGCTGTAAAATTCTTTTTTTTATAAAAAAAAGAAAAAATTCGTTACAAATACCAGAAGAAAAGTAAAAGAAGCAACAATGGAACATCCAAGTATTCGGCTGGACGGAAGCCTTCTACGCGCTCCGTTGAAGGCGAAGTCAGAAACAAAGATGCATTTACTAAGTTTTCTTACCAATTTTCTGAACCAATTGTAGGCCGTTCCTGAACGAGAGAGAGATGGCGGAACATATTGCGACATCTTGGTTTACCATAATTGTCAAAAATTCGATCTTTCTCCCGCCACGAATTCATTTTGCTATCCTCACCAGAAGATTTAAGAGAAATCGAAACGGAAATGAACTTAAATTATGTTATTAAAATGTTAAGTGCCTTAAGGAATATTTTCGAGCAGAAGTGGTTTAAAAAGTGTTCAACTTAAATCGAGTTTGAAACTAGGAGATATAAGACGGAATTGGGAACATAAACTCCGATAAATAAATGCCAATTCTAACGACAATTTATCAATGACAACATTATCTCAACATAAATTGCTATGCAAAGTAAAGTGGTCGTTTTCCCTGTTTGACAATTTTAAGTCTGCATCGAGTGAAATGTATCAAAGCTTATGATAGAATCGCACAAAGGGCAAAATTTCTATGACAAATTTCAGCTTTACTTTCCAGATTAACAGTTACTTAAATTTCATAATTATGAATACAAAAAAAAAACACTGCAAAAAAGTCTACTCAAAGTGCCACCATTGGGCCGCTCTGAAAAATATGGCTTTCACAGGACCATTTGATGAAAATTTTTGCAATAATTTCGATAAGTTTGACTCAGTTAGGGAAGTCTAAATTAATAACAAATTAATAATTGATGTTTGATCTGATCTCGGCAGTTATCAAAGTTTTGAAAAAAAACAATATTGGTATGACACACTTTTTTCAACATTTCTTCATATTCAGGTATGTTCCAAAAAGTAGTGGAATTAAAGTCAAATACGATTTGAAAAGTTAACATTTCGTTTTGGATGTTCTGGAAATGAAGTGGTTTGTTGTTTCATTTTCTCATATGAAATGAAGTTCGAAAACAGAAGTTGTAAACAGCTGATATTAACTTGAAAATAGAATTTAGTTATTAAAACTACTATTTGTGATTTTTTGTGCTTAAAATTAAAGGATAAATAAATAAAAAGGACAAATAAATAAATAAAGGATAAATAAATAATGAATGCGGTGTTAGTATCCACTATATACCAAACCAATGAATACGCAAGATCAAAATTACAAATTATTACTTAAATTTACTTACTTAAGTTCATTCAATATACTTTTAATAAAAACTATTAGGTTTTTACAAAATTATCGCATCAACAAAGATGCATTTCGTAACATTTTACATTGCATAAAATTGAGACTGCCCAACTCATCCATTCCGGCAGAACTACAGCTTGCTGCCACATTACAATTTTTAGCAGAAGGAGGATTTCAACGAATGGTCAGAAAAGACACTAATGTGGCCTTAGCACAAAAATGGTAGTTTTATGGTAATTCCACATAAAAAAATAAAAGCTGTTCAAAACGACAATCTGTGTGAAATACAAAGATGAACTCAAATATTTATTCGTTTGTGATGTTGTTAGTGATGAAAATAGAAAATATTCGACATAAACACATACATATTTTATTATCTGAAACGAATCAGACTATAATTCTTGTTATTTCCATGACTTTGAACCGAAATTGTTTCACAAACATTAAAATGTTATTAGGAAACTTAAACGAACAAACAAATACGCGTCAGAAAAAAAAATAAAAACAGTAAGGAAAATTATTTTGGCTGAATGGAGATTAATTCCTTTATAATTTTAGTATATGTAATTTTACATATGTATATAAAGGGTGTCCAAACAAGAACGCAAAATTTAAATGACTGATGCAGCAATTGAATTGTTTTTCTGGCTGTATGACATGTGGGGCCGTCTTGTTGAAACCACATGCCCTCCACATTCATTTCTTCAATTCTGGGCACGAAAAAACTGGTTATCATTTCACGATACCGAACACCATTGACTGTTGACTGCGCTTGACATGCCCCATTTTCACAAAAAAAGTCAAATGATTCCTCCAGCCCAAAATCCACACCACACAGTGACACGTTGAGGATGCATTTGCTTCTCGTGAATCACTCGAGGATTTTCCTCACCACAAATGCGACAATTCTGCCTATTGACGAAGCCATCAAGATGGAAATGGGCCTCGTCACTGTGGATGATTTTATCGGAAAAATCAGAATTTTCATGCTGTCTCTCCAATACCCAATTAACGAACTTCTTTCGCTGTCCATGGTCAGCTGGCTTCAGTTCCTGAGTCAATTGAACTTTGTATGCATGAAGATACAAACTTTCGTCAAAATTCGCTGCATAGTGGATTTGGAGACACCAATTTGCTGAGCTCGGTGTCGAATTGAGGTGGATGGAGTTTGAGCGACATCATCACCTACAGCTGCGACATTTTCGGTCTATCGACCTGGTCGAAGGCGCGCTGTTGTCTTTACATCACTAACAGACCCAGTTTTGGCAAATTTATCCATTAATCTCTTTACAGTCGACTCTTTTGGAGCATTATTGTGACCCCAAACTAATCGGAATTTGCGAACTGTAGCCGCAAAACTTTCACTATTTTGGTAAAATAATTTCACAATGATAATGCGTTGTTCATTCGTGTAGCGCTCCATTTTTACTAACCTCGTACCTTCTACTAGCAAACAATATCAATTGTTCAAATGTCAAACAATGGCACTTCAAATGGCCCCAAATTTAAATCTTGAAGAAGAAGATTTCGAATTGTCAATTCCAGTACTTTGGAGAGAGTCAAGTAACCACCAAAGCGATTGTTATTTCTGTTTAAAAAAAGTTGCTGGATTTAATATGAAAAATCGAGAAAATATTACCTACGCGAATGTTCTATCGGTTTCCAATCCAGTTCAACGTCCACCAAATGATCCATTACCAGCCATTCCCACTGCTACGAGCAGTGAGTCCGAACACACATTTCACCAGCAGTGGTAGTTTGTATCAGGCTGATGATGAACGGCATTTAGTGACTCAAGCTGAACTGAATCATCTAATCCGGGATTTACTTTTAACGAAGCAAGAGACAGAAGCTTGGAATTGGCTGCATATTTTAAAAAGAAACACTCTATTCTATACTGTACTGATGTCGACGGTTCATTTCAAAACATGAACTGGCCATATGACAAAACTGAATGGAGATTATTTATTGATGGCTCTAAGTACAGTTTAAAAGCTCTTCTTTTGCATAATGGGAATGAAAAACCATCCATACCAATTGCTCATGACGTTAATACAAGGGAAAATTACGAATCAATGACTGAAATTTTGACATTACTCAAATACAACAATAATAAATGGAAGATCTTTGTATATATAGTTTAGACTATCGTAAATAACTGTAAATCTGTAATCTGTTTCAGGTCATTGGTTTGTTGACTGGTATGCAAGAAGGTTTCACAAAATATTGTTGTTTGTCTATGGGAAAGTCGCGTTACATGTCATCATTACGTCAGAACAGGGCGGCTAAAAAGAACTGAGTGTTTATCAGGGAAACAAAACATTTCAAATAAACCATTAATTGATCCAAATGTAGTAAAATTGAGCCTTTTTAAGAACTTTGTCAAGGCTCGGGATAAAGATTGTGCAACATCTAAATATTTGTTAGCGGGTTTCTTTAAAATTTCATATGCTAAAATCAAAGAAGGCATATTTGTTGGCCTTCAGATCAGGAAGCTATTGAATGATGACAATATTTCACAATGTTTATTGAAGAAATAATATGAAACCTGGAAATATTTCAACAGCATCGTGAACAGTTTTCTTGGAAACAATTAGAGTGAAAACTACAGATAAATTGTTACTGAATTATTGAAAATTTATCACGAATTAAGTGCACGAATGTCACTCAAAATGCATTTTCTTCATTCACATTTGGATTTTTTTCACAGAACCTACGTGCGGTGAGCGACGAACAAAGTGAGCGTGCTCACCAAGATTTAATGAAAATTGAAAGAAATTATCAAGGATTTTGAACAATATTGCTGGACCCTAATACGTGAAGCCGAAAAAACACTTGGTTTTTTCCTGGATTTTGTAGTTTTTTTTTCGGAAAACTTTGCCACTTTTCCAAATTCTGGCAGATTATCAAATTCTGGCAAACACAGATTCTAATATTCGTGTCTTTATCCAATCACATTAACTTTGGTTTGTTAATCCTTGGTCAAGGAAAGAAAAGATGCAATGTGACCGCGCTCTTTTTTGTATCTCCAACACAAATCCATCGATGCACTAAGTCTGTACTTCGACACTAATTATTTAATATATGGCTTCAAATGCAAAGTGGGACACTTATGCAAGTTATTTGTGGTGTCTTTCAAATAAATTTACCAATTTATGGAAAAATTAATGATTGGAGGGGATATTATAGAAAAAAAATGATACTTTGCCAATGATTCACAACGTTGTTCTTCTCAAAAGCGGCGGCTAAAATATGAGACAATACCTCAATTGTGTGGGCCTATCATGCACTATCAGTTATATACTGGCAATCAAAATATAAAGGAAAATAAATAGATAGAACTAACTAAAATGGCCAAACATTTTAAGGACCAGAATTCAATAATATGTCACCCCAATTTGATACTTTTATAGATAACGCACCTCCATTCAATTGATCGATAATCTCGACAAATCTACGACTGGCATTAACGCCGTACAGGAGATTCGATGAACAGAGCAAGAATGTTTTCTACTTGGAAACTGTAATGTCTGCCTGAACTGCCATGCATTTTAATACCGATTAGTAAGTGGCAGAAGACATACCCATGTGAGCTATTGAGCAGCCAAAAATCGCATTAACGTGATGTGCCTTACAAGGAAGCAACGCCCCTAATCTCGGTTATTGTAGCATATAGTTGGCACACTTTGTGTAGTCGATGGAAACTGCAAACAATATCTAATACAACGAAGAATGCATTGTGACATATGCCCAATTGTAATGCATGCTGTGAGACGGCGTGCATTAGAAGAAACTTGAAGACATTGCTAAGGATAGAGTAGAGAAAGCTGTTGCGATGTAGATGAAGTACGAAAAGGGTCCTAACAAAGGGTCCCTCGTGTTAGTATGACAACATCTGTAACGCTTTCAATGTTCTCAAATTTCTTTATAATCTTGCCAATTCTTTGCACAGCAGGTCGATTATGACGACCATATTCACCCCGTAATGCACGAAATGTGCCCACGTTTGAATTTCCACTTTTGTAGTAAGTTTTAGCTTTTTTTACACGATCTTTGATTGTAAAACGATCCATATTGGTATATGGCAAAGCTTTCACTTAATAAATAAGACTTCAGATGATAGGTATTTAACAGCTGACAGCCTTGCCAGACCGGCGGTTTTGAAACCATTAAATGGACAACCTAACAATAACAAATTCCATTGCCTAATGTGAATGGTGTATGGAATAACTTTTCAAATGCGCAAAGTCAGGTTTAGAAGCTTGTCGATTTAACCAGCACGCGATGTTTTCGTCAAGCACATGAAGACGACCGCCATTTAAGAGAGGAAAAGTTGGTGGTTAGTGGAGAACCCACAATGATATGCACGATATTCACATATGCTAACCATTGCGTCTCAATTGCCCACAATAGAATAAAAACACCTCGGGTTACAAATTAAGGAGTTTTAATTTGATGTGAATTTTTTCTGTCCAGGAAAATCTCGTTCGTGAAATTATTTCCAACATTTCGTGCATCAAATTTCAGTTACAATGAATGAATTTTGTAACTATATGTAATCTGTAATATATGCATATGCTATGATTCTTAAATAACTTCAAAATTTATAGCTGCTATAACTCGGGCCGCTCCTATGCCATACGAGTATGTATAAATATGGGCATACACATGTATATACATATACCTATAGACTTAAATGCATGCACGCATATATAGTGAAGTATACATATGTATATGTGCATACAGATATGAGTTGTAATTATCTTTCATCTCTCTCTGGTGTATTTGATTTAGTGCACTATGTCATACATTTTATATTTATGGTCCCAACTTAATCGAAACATATAATGAAGATATTTTGTCATTTACTTATTTATTATTATTGAACAAATGTATGCCTACACCTTTGTGCGTACCCATCAATACATGTTGCCATTTCTTTCCTTTCAAAACATATTCTACCGTTGACATAAAAGGTATGCTAAACATGTATAAAACATAAAGAAAAACGTTTGTTAATATGGGTCGACAAGAATTTCACACTTCGTTATATTCAATAATAGTCGCTCATGATAAATGTTTATTGATTACATACATTGTTTATTTCTTTTATAACTACCGCAATCATAGTACTCTTACATTTAATAATAACATAAATTAATGTCCTAAAATTTTATAATTTTTCCATTTCAACTAGAATGATATTTATGAATTGCCATTTTTTTACATGGTTGAGCCAACGAATTGGCATTGATTTGCCATCAATAAAATAATATTAAATTAAAAAACTATTTACTTTTATTCAAATTCAAATTCAATGCAAAACTAGCTAATGCATTTCATCAGACTTTCTTTTCGGAAAATTACCAAATTTTTCAAATATGGCAGATGGTGCAATTTTTAATATCAATTTTTTTTTGTAAATTTTTAATGAGAACTAAATGAAGCCTCATGTATAAAACCTTCACATTTTCTGCGTATTTAACTACTAGATGCGAAACTAAGTTCCCACCGTTTGCCAATAGATAGCGTCAGCTGTAAGTGCTAGTCGATTCTGCTATAACCTAACCGTCATGAGCCAAGCTTAGGTATATGGTAAACATACCGCCTGAACGTCCGATTTTCTTTTGACATCATATTCTTTTGGTTGTGTAAATATGTATGATTTTGTCCCAAATCATCATCATATGCGGGAAGTATTTGTTTTATTCTTTTATTCGAAGAAAACGGCAGCTGAAGCTCATCGAGAGCTTTAAAACGTTTGCAGAGACGCTGCTTTAAGTGAAGCAACGTGTCGGGATTGGTTCCATCGCTTTAAAGACGGTGATTTTTTTTTTTTGTCTTCATCGTGTTGTAATGGATGATGAAAAATGGGTTCATTACAGAAATCCAAAGAAAGTCATGAAGGCTGCCAGGTCATGCGTCTACGCCGTCGCCTCGGTCGAATATTCACACCGCGAAGATTATGCTCTATATTTGGTGCTTTATTTATTATGAGCTGTTAAAAACAAGCGAAACCAAAACAAGCGGTATCGACTTCAATTAATGCGATTGAGCCGAGCACGAAAAAGTGATCCTTCAGCATGACAACACTCGGACTCACGTGGCCAAGCTCGTTAAAACCTACGTGGAAACGCCGAAATGGGAAGTCTTACCCTATCCGCCATATTCTCCAGATATTGCGCCGTCCGATTATCAATTGTTTCGTTCGATGGCACACGGTCTGGCTGACCAGCAGTTCTACTCATATGACGACGTCAAGGAATGGCTAGATTCGTGGATGGCCTCAAAAGATAAATAGTTACACTGTGACGGAATTCGAGCCTTATAAGAAAGATGGGAAAAAGTAGCAGCTAGCGATGGGCCATAATCATAATCAAATAAAAAAGAATCATTTGTAAACATGTTTTCATCATAAAGCTGCATTTTTATAAAAAAAAAAACAGCAAGAACTCAAATTACAAAAAATATTCAATTTCTTTGTGTATATGTATGCCCATTTGCTGTTGAAAATTATTCAAAATATTAATTGCAGAAAAGATAGCGTTACAAGTCACAATTTATTACTTATGATGAAACATAAATTGAAATTTCCAAAAAAAAAAAAAATTTCAAAATGGTTATTTTTTTTACGTGCAAAAAATAAATTTTAAAAATTATGAATTTCTTTGAATTGCCCATCTGCTGTTGAAAGTTATTTAAAATATTATTCAAGCAAAAAATATAGCATCACTAAAAACATAAATCAAAATTTGCAAAAAAAAATAAAATACTGATTTTTTTTAGCTGCAAAAAAAATTATGAATTTTTTTTAGATAACAATCTGCTATTGAAAATCATTAAAAATATTACTTAAGCAAAAGATAGCATGACAAGTGAAAATTTATTATTTATGATTAAAGGTTATTAAAACATAAGTTGAACTTTGCAAGAAACAAGTTTAAAACAAGGTTAAATATTACTAAAATATAAATTAAAATTTGCAATGAATAATTTTTGAGAACTATGAATTTTTTTTAAATGCCTATTTGTTGTTGAAAATGATCTGAAACATTACTCAAAGATAATATATCATCCCACTTGAAAATTTAATATTTGTGATTAAAGACTACTAAAACATAAGTTTGAATTTGCAAAAAATAAGTTTCTGACATGTATAGCGTAGTTAAAATCCATTTTGTTTGCATGACATTGAAGGCTAAATAAATATAAACAAATATAAACGATAACTTGTTACCATGTTTAAGTTAAATTCCATTATCAGAGTCCCTCGTCTCTTCACTATCATCTATGGAGGCAAATTTTTCACCTGCAAAATCATTCACCATTGCCAGGAACAAGTGGTGTCTAGTTCGAAATACTAGGTAAATTCATAACAAACTCCCAAACCAGCTCGTAAAGCTTCCTGCTAGTCACTGTCACCGTCTGTGGCCTAGCGATGTCCTGATGGAGCACATTTTTCTCCTATTGAAAAAGCTGACCGCTTCTATGCGATTGCTTAGGACGATCCAATTGTTGAATTAAGAGTTTAGCCGTAGAGAAGCAAATCTTAGTAGATGTTTGCCTGTCAATCCCAACAGATACACAATGAAACTTGCCTGACCATCAATACTGGCTTGGTTACCAGCCAGTTCACCGCAATTCGATCGATCGTTTCTCCGACAACCGTTTTCACTTGGCGTTGTCGTTTCCCGGTCGCTTGTGGATTGTCCGTAAAACTTGAATATTTAATAGCCTACAAGAAGTTAATCGAATTGCATGAAATTGCATTTATGCGAATGATAATTAGCGATATT
>JAHXMU010000332.1:79930-114691 GCA_019455685.1 Philornis downsi
AAAAAAAAAAAAAAAAAACAAAAAAACAAAAAAAAAAAAAAAAAAAATAAATAAAATCATTTAATCAATCATTCATTGATTAAAAAAAAGATATTTGAACTTATCGTATTGCATTTGGTGCGCCACCCTGTAGAAAGGAATTCGCGACAAGAATTGAGAGTTTTTCTGAAAAAAGCGATTAAAAACATTTTGATGGGTGGATTATTAATTTAGAAGTTGCCTCCCTTGAAGATGGTACACTAAAATTTGAATAAATAATATATTTTGTGTATTATTAACCAACCCTCAGTGCATTTTTGGACAGAATATCTGATTGATAGAACCCAGATATAAGTAAACGAAATTCACGTGTAGGAATGAGAGCGAATATTTGCCAAACATTTCGAAACAATTTCCCACAAAATATCACGTTTCAAAAATACTCCGACACTGAGCGTAAATTATTTCTTACGAAGTTTGCGAAAACAATTAATTTACTTACATATACAATACAAACGCATATGAATTAATGAGAATTGAAGAAGGTTATGCTGCAATATGAAGAAAAGAAAGTACTACTCGCGAACAGTGAAAAAAACTTTCCACGAAAATGAAGCAAGACAAAAAACGAAGGCCATACTTAGAAGATTATCAATAAATTTACATGAATAAAAAAAATTTTGGGCTTCACTAATCCTTCGTTCATACTATTTTTGTACGGTGCTATCCAACAGTCCATGCAATTGAAGATTTCAGTAACTTTTCGTTAGGACGTCACGCCGCTTTTGACAAAAATTTCGTTTGAGAATACTGCTACCGGAATGTGCTGGAGAAAGCCTACAATTTTTTAACCCATAACAATGTATTTTTTAATAACTACTGCTACTACAATGTACCACAAAAATGATCAGAAAATACGAATTATTTTTAGCTCACAGACCTTTTCCTCGATGGAAAATCATTATCTTACACATCAGTAAAAATTCTCTAATACTAATTAAGTAGCAAAATATTATTATAATTATTGTCATTCCTAACGAAATTCAATGAGAATACATTCCCCATTTGATTGAGATCAAATTCGCAGCCGTACAATCACCTCTCAATACAAATCAACTCATTGCAATATCGGCTACACAACAACAACGACTATAACAACAATACTCCACACTAACCCACTTTGCTCATCTTCTTCTCTTTAATTAGGCCTTCACAGAAAATAACGGAACATTAGTGCATTCTTTAAACTCAACGAAAGATTTAACGTTTGTTACATACCTCTTTTTTCTCCTACTTCTGTTCAACAATGGACAAACAAAAATTCAGTTGCTTTTTTGATTTTCGCGACGTCGGTCATTGACTCCGTGCGGTTATCGTTTAATTTGTGTACATAAATTTGTTGAAAGTGATGAAATTTACTGTTTGGACAATCTTTTTGCAAACAGATTGTTTCCAAGACCTAGGACATAAAATGTGTGTGAAAGACATTCAGTGTAATTTGATAAAAAAAAAGAGTGAAATTAAATATGTTATTAATATTTTCTGGAAGTTTCGGTTACTCGGTCGGTTCGTTTACGCGTTGTTACTACGCAGAATGGAGGAAAGGAATGGAAGAAAACAACCACAAGTGTGTAAGGTAAGAATGTGCGAATTTACTACATACATATGTATGTACATATGTATGTAAATACTTACATACTTATGTACATCAATGCTTATGCTAACAATAAGCAGAGCAGAATATAAAATGTACGAATTTGCGGTCGAAAGTTCTGAGTGCGAAGAGAACCCATCAAATCTTCGTTGGTGTGGTTGTGGCCAGAGCTGTGTGTAAATTAGCTGATTTTCTAATTACATACATATGTATGCACATATGTATGTAGGTAGATGTAAAGGAGTGCAATTGTGGCCACTGTCTTTCGAGTAAATTTCTCTTGGTACGTTTAATTTATTGTTCAGAACGTGTGAGTTATAATAATAGCTGCTGAAGCTAAATGGAAATATTGGGATTAATACACTACTTTTCTGGAACAATAAATGCACCAATTGAGAGATTTGTCCACTTATACGTTTACTCTCAGTGTTACTATTTTAATAGGGTATTGTATGATAGGCAGATGTACATAAATTTCTTTATTGTAACAGATCGTAATTCAGAAAACTATTAACTTTCTATAAGGAAAGTTTTTTAAACATACATACATTGAACTACATTCCATTGAATAACCTAATTAATCGACAATTTCATTGCAATAAAGGTTTTTTGATTGTCATTTCTCCAATCAGTAGCAATGTTTTAGACCAATTAAAAAAAAGTTCATTACGTTATTAATTAATAATTATATCAACAAAAATAATAATTATAATTGCCTGGAAATTTTGGCCGTATTGGTTTTAAGATGAAGAATTTGATTTACATAACTCAA
This sequence comes from Philornis downsi, assembly GCA_019455685.1. Classification (NCBI taxonomy): domain Eukaryota; kingdom Metazoa; phylum Arthropoda; class Insecta; order Diptera; family Muscidae; genus Philornis; species Philornis downsi. The sequence goes on from JAHXMU010000332.1 coordinate 82,336, forward strand.
GATCCTTATTTTTACATTCTCAAGGAGGTTTTGCAATTTGATGTATTTTAAAAATAATATTTGTTGTATACAAATAGTTTTTTAACTGACTGTAATTAGTTTTTGAAACAATTGGTGCGATTTCATTCCAATCGATTCAAATAATTGTAATTTTATAATTAAATTGTTTTCATTTTTGTTTTTTGAACTAATTATATTAAAATGCCAATAACAATGAAATTTTCCCATAGGTGGTGGTTTTAACTAAATACATACATATGTATGTATATAAGGATAAATAATTTGTATATTGTCGGAAACATAATAAATTTCATCAATATTCGTAGCATTGTTCGCGAGGCTGTAAATTCAAATAATTCGGACCAAATTCTAAGGTTGTGGCGATTTTGAAATGCTCAGACTTGCGAGCGGTGAGACTTCTTTGAATTTTTAAGACAAAATAAGAAACGAAACTACAACAAAAATTTATTCTGATTCAGTTTAAATAACAAATATTGTTTGACTCATTTTATGAAAAGTTTTGTTTGTCAAAAAGATCTTTTCATCTGCAAGATTTCAATCCCAAAAACATACTTTTATATACATATGTACACAAATACATACATATGTACATATAAGTTGCATTTCACATTTATAAAACCACTCATAAATTGTCTTTGTCATAACAACATTTTTTGTTGTTATAATCTATTAAAATAATTATGTATTTGGACGAAAGAAAACTTCTCGATGTGTTGCTGGCCCTTTTCATAATTTGTCGCTCATCGCGGTTAGGTAGTATTTTTTTTCTTCCTGAGCGCTTATTAGACTCGTAAGCTTCAGGATCTTGCAAAAATTGTGAATGAGACTATGACTTCAGTCCAGTTTGCGCCTAATTTCTCTTCCACTGCATCCTTTGTCTTTGTATGCGACTATTTTACATATTTCGTGTACTGTGAAACTTTCTCAAAAATAATGATTGTCTTATCGCTTACACCTTTAGAAACTCACTAATTAAACTTGGCATTATAATTGTGAAACACGCTTAAAACAGAATTATCACAAGAATAAAAGTAACATTATCTGCACAAATCTCAAGTTTGTGTGCATGGTTGTTTCGTCCAAGCAAGTATTTTGATAGAGCATCATAACAAACAAATTCACAAATAAATTCATAAGTATAAATATGAAATGCACACTATATTTAACTTATTGCAAATATTTCTCAAAGCCTGATATCGTAAATTCAGGAAACAAACGAACAAATAAATTTCGAAAATAGGAGCCAAGAAATTGAACCAAAGTACATCAGCTTTTATTTCTGCTTCAGATAAAGAACTGAAACTGTATAAAACCACGTTCTTAGTGGATTTTCGAAACAAAATATTTGTTTCATTACGTTTTGACAGAGAAATTATAAGATTTTGGTTTCGCGTCAAACAGTAAACAAATCAATGTATAATGTGTATGTACGTACGTATGTACATGTTTTTTTCCAATATGATTCAATCAATAATTTTTAAATGAAACTAAAACAGATGTCACTTTAGATGTCACTTACTCAACTCCGTCAACTCTTTAACGCAACACCGTTCATACAACAACAAAAATAAGACTCCATAATAAGACTATGTGGAGTATCATATCATTTGCCCTTCACAACAAGAGAAGAGAGTCTGTGGTGCATTCTTTAAACCTAACGAAAGATTTAACGATATTTCAAGAGTTTTTTTATTCTCTCACTTCTCTCTAACAATAGACAAAAACACAGCATCAGTTGCTCTTTTGATTTCGCGACGTCAGTTAGTGGCTCCCATGTAGTGGGTGCCTTATTGGGGTCCCGGTGGTTCGGTCGGTTGTTATCAGTTGTTCCGTTTTGCATTTTCTTCGTTTTGGCACTGTTACTACGCCGGCGGAAATGAAAAAAAAAAAACAATAAAGGTTTGCACGGTGAGAACGTGTGAAATAGATATGAGAATGTAAATCGCTATATACTAAGAGTAGCCATTAGAGATCAGGGTGGAAGCAATCATAAATGCATTGGCCACAAGAGATGGTTATTAGCGAAGTATATGCGAGTGATTGGCGATTTTGCACTTATATATGAATGGCTCAGATGCCAAATCGATTAACTCCATAAAGCAAATAGTTGAGAAAAATGAGGAAATAGTATATATTATAATTCATAATTCCAGTTAAATCCTAAATTCGAACTGATGATGTAGACTGCATTACTGCAGATGTATCTTGTATCCAACGCCATTTTGAAAGTATAAGATGGATAACATGGAATATATCGTTATTTTTATTACAATTTTTATGTGATTAAAGGAGTTAATCGATTTGGCTTCTCAAAAAAATTACCAATTCAAAATCATTTTTAAATTTGTTTTTATTACAGAAAAGTAAAATATATACAATTAAAAAAAACAGTAGTAACTATTCTATTACATAGCCAAATTATTACATAGCCACTTATTTTTTTTTTTTTTGCTTTTGGACATTTCGGTCCCATTTAGCATTTCTTTTTCGTCCAATCCTTACATTATCATTGCACTCATCCGATGATGAATCCGAATAAATGCAGAATTGTTTTCTTTTGCTGACTTTTCTGCCAATAAGTTCCATGGAAGAATCACTACAATCATTATCTTCATTGCCCGAGTAACAGTAACTAATCTCTTCCATATTGGTATTATAACGGTAAAAAAAATTTATTCTGAAATTTTAATTATTAGTACTTTCTTCTAAGACGATTAGAATGCAACTGATTCATAATTTCTATTTCTTTGTGATTTGTGATGAGACACCAATAATAAAGAGTTTACAGTTGTTATCTCGTATGTCACAATTGAAAGAAGAAAAGCAAAGAATGTACAATTTAGAGCAGGTCGGTAACAACGTGATTGCGCGTAGTTGCAATCGAAACTTATTACTAATAAAGTTGGTTGTAGTTTGGAGAATAACTTTACGACAAACAGAAAGAATAACTTATAGAAGAAACAGTTAATTGGATTGTAGAAAGTGATTTAACTGACATTTTAAATCGATTTACATTTCAGTATGAAGTTAATCAGATTGGCTTCTGAAAAAAAATATTATTCTTCAATGGCTAAAAACATTTTGTCATTTAGTGGTGTTAATTTTTGTTTTTACTAAGTTTTCTTATGAACAGTAACAATTTGGCATCTATTAAGTTTGACTTTAAAATTTCGAAAAATTTAAAAAGTGGAGTTAATCGATTTGGCATCTGAGCCATTCATATATAATATTATTAGTATGAAATAAACTTGCTTTTTGAGAAGAAAAAATATATATCCTTGTTGTAACAGTAAACGGTTCAGAAAACTATTAATATTTATCTAAAAGAAATTTGTTTTAAATAGATATGTTTAACCAAAAATGTTTACTGTCACTTGTCAATGTCGCCATTATGCTAAATTTTGATATCTGTAGGTTTTAATGTCACTTTTGCGGCAATTCGAAAAAATTACACGCCTCCAAAAATATTTTATTTTTAATATTCATGTGTTTTTACTTCAATCTTACAATTTCTGCAAATTATACTTTTTAAAACCTTTGGTTTTTGAAATAAACAAATTTTCTTTTTTATATATTTACATTATATTTACTCATTAGCCAAAAAATTGTATTCGTATTAAAAACATCTTTTTCAAAAAATTTAGATTATTGATTTCTTCTTTAGATCATTTAAAAAAATAACTTTCCCTTTGAAAACATATTATAATAACATTCTACCTTTAAACAATTGAGATTTTACGGTCTTCGTTGCATAAATACCGACTATACAAAAAGTAACATTATTTAGCACTGTTTTAAAATAATTTGTAAATTTTTTACAAAATTTTTTATTGAACAAATGAAAATTGGTCATAAAAAACTGCTTAATTTATTACAAATTCATTAACGATTTAAAATCACGTTTTGTTTAGAACTTTTTTTCACAAATTGTATATATCTTTTGCTTAATAATTTTTTTTTGGCAAAATATTTCATTTCCATACTTTTATAATATTCAAAATTGTGAAACGGCTCTAAAAAGTTCTTTTATTTAACAGTTACGTAAATTTACAAAATTGTAGACGTCAGTACATTTTCATTCAATGATATGCGATTTCTCATATTTTTTTTTTTTGACATAATATTTAATATTTTTGTAATAGAAAACCAAAATTAAACTAAATTATTTTAAACTTTTTCTCTATAAAAGTTCTTTTTTTTAAACAGCTTTCTGGATAGTGTACAAAAATGTAAACACCAAATTAGCTGTGAGCTGAGGAAAATGTTTTCAAACATTTTGTTGCAATAATAATCAATTCGGTAATCATCCGCTTTGGAATCTGTGACAAGTCTACCTTCAGATGTTTTCGAGACTGAATAGGTGCTATATAAGATTATATAAGATTATGCTTATGAATTCATATCCTCTGCAGTGGGAAGTTTTTTTTTCAGTATCTTTCAAATTGCAAACGTTGACAAAGTTGATCCAATTAAAAACTACCGGTGAAGGCTAAGCCTCGTGAAAGTTTAGAATCGGCTACACATGATTTTATGACTATAAAATCTACCAATCTAAATGTCAAAACACTGATAGCTAATATCACAGATATTCTAAAGTGAACTCATTTAACGTGGTGATGGGCGCAGTCGATTGAATTACGTTTCGACCTACATACATATTCGAAATTAAACATATGTACTTCACCTCATAATTACACATGAACGACACATGGCACTAGAAATTGTGTACGCAAACACTAATATCAATAAAAATTCTTTGGTACCAATAAAGTACCAAATTTTGTTTTTATTATCATTCCTAACGAAAATTAAAGAGAATACAATTCCATTTTCGCTGAGATCAATGACGATGACATCATCAACTCTCAATGCAGTTCAACTCAGTGCAATATCGTCCATACAAAAGCAATAACAATGCTCCACACAACCTTTGCTCTTCACCATTACTTTCATTAGACCTTCTTGAGAGAAGAGGAGGGGGTTTTGGTCTATTCTTTGTACCTAACGAAAGACTTAACGGTAGTTAATGGCTCCTTGAATCTCTCACACTTCGCTCTAACAATGAATGCTTACACAAATTCAATTGCTTTTTTGATTTTCGCGATGTCTGTCAGTGGCTCCAATAAGATTAGCGATTTACTATTTATATAAATTTATTGAAATTTCTTTAAATTGTGAAAATAGTTTGCACACAGTTGTTTCAAAGACTTAGAACATAAAATGCGAGTGAAAGACATGTAGTGCAATTTGATGAAACAGGTGAAAATAATGTTTTTGTGATGGGTATTTTATTGGAGTCTCGGTCATTCGGTCGTTCTCTACGGTTGTGTCGAATATGGTTGATTGTTTTCGCGTTTGTGTTACGTAGGGCAGAAGGGAAGAAGCCGAAAAATGTGTGCAAGGTAAGAATGAGTTGAGTATGAACATATGTATGTATATGTATGTACATGTGAATGACCATTCGCTAACAATAAACGTAGGGAGAATAAAAAATTATCTTTGTGGTCTAAAGTTCTGAGTATTAAGAAAAATATCAAATCGTGAACGTTATATAGGGGGGGTTAATTTGTTACCACCTTGTGTACATTTAGGTGATTTTGTAATTACATATTTTGATAAATGTTACTACTTGAATAGGGTTATTGTATGGTAGGAAGACGTGAATTTCTCTGTTGTAACTTATGTAATTCTGTTTGGAAAAACATAAATGTTTTATAAGAAAAGTGTTTTAAATTAGCATTTATAACAACTTACCCGTTCATTTTGTCTGAAATATTGTTAATGTCCTGTCATGGTTGAAAGTTGTCATATTTATATCCTTGCTTAGGCTTACAGAGTATTATTATATTAAGACATTACAATTTTGAAAATATGGAAAAATTTTGTTTACAAGTTATCTGCTCGAAATGAAGTAAAAATTGCTATCAGAAAGATTCGCGTATTCCTTTAAATCCTCAATGTTTTATTCAGTAATCATCCGCAAAAATCAAATTTGTTTTCAGAAAATTCCCGCACTTTAAAAAATATTTGGACTTTGGTAATCACGCGTTTAACACAATCTTAACATTTTTTCAATTTTAAATCTTTTTATTTATTTTTTTTTTTTAATTTGCCACATTTCCTTGAAGAAATTCTAATTTTTGAAATATTTCATCTGCTATGCATATTTAAATTTTTCCTTTGAGTTCTTTTAATTATTTCAATTCTTTAAATATTTAAAAAAATTCAACATTTTTTTTTTGCAAAAATTACCATTTAAAAACGTAGCTTCCTCCTTTAGAAAAAGTTTTAAAGTATTTGAATTTTTATGATTTTTCCAAATATGGATTGTAAAAAAGTACCTCTTTTTTACATACATATTTACATTAAAGAAACTATTTTGTGTTATAATTTTTAAATTTGTTGACGTTCTTGAATTCAGATATTAATTGAAGTTTATTTTAATTCTAAGTTCTGATGCTTGTCATAATTTTTCATATACAGTTTGTAAAAAAAGTGTTTTCAACACTATAGAAAATTAAAAGCTTTAAGAGAAACTCTTATTTTATGTAAAGTAAATAACTTTTTTCATCCGTTTTTTTTATTTATGTAAATAAAGATATTTTTAAACATTTTACATAAAAAAAAACAAAATTAATTTCAATGTTCCAGTAACAATTATAAATAAAAAGAATAATTCAGGTTTCATGGTGTAAAAAAAATGTTTTCAAAACTATTTTAAATTTAGAAAGATGCTTTCTGGCTGCTAATACTTCGTGTGTCTTCCTTTAGCATCAATTACTGATTGCAAGCGTTTACCCATTGAATGGATCAGTTTTGGTATATCATATTCGCCTAGTATTTTGGCCCGTTCTTCTTTAATAAATGTTATTAACTGGTGTTTGTTTTTTGGAGACCCTTTTCCGACTTTTTCTTGAGGTGGACCCACAAATTTTCTATTGGGTTTAAATCAGGGTTTTGTGCTGGAGTATCAATTACTTTTCTGCAATTATACAATAGCCAGGATCTACACGTATACGATTTATGTTTTCGGTCATTACCTTGGTATAATTTATATTTTAACCTTTCGGGATTTCCTGGGTCTACAAAATCGAATTTTCGTGCACTGGTGTTCAATTCATTTTTTAAAATATCCAAGTAGACTTCTTTCGTCATTATTTCATCCAAAATTATTATTTCGCCAACATCTTTGCTTGAAATACAACCCCACACCATAATAGATAATTTTCCGAACTTCACAGTAGGTATTATATTTTTATTTTATAAGGCCATCAGAGGTTTCCGCCAAACTTTTTGTGGTCCATCGTGGTAATAAAGCATCACCTTTGTCTCGTCGCAAAAAATAACATCATCCCAATGCTCCGTAGGTAAAAAAATGTGCTTAATGGCAAATCTATATCTTTTTTTAATGTTTACCGCGGAAAGCGAAGGTTTTTTCCTGGCAGCTCTTGAAAAGTATTGATGGTTTTGCAGCACGTTTCGAATGGTCTGATGAGAGATACTTACTCCACATTCATTATTAATCTCAAGAGCAATTCCTCTAGTGCTGGAAAGTGGGTTTTCATCAATAGTTTTCAAAATTTTACGCTCAATGCGCCGCGTGGCTTTTCTTGGTCTGCCTGGTGTTTGTTTCGGCTCAAGCCTACCCTATTTTTCAGCACGGTTAATAACATTATATACCGTCCTTAAGTTGAGGGAGAACATTTCAGCAATTTCTTTGTGAGATTTTCCTTTGTAATAATTGTAATACACTAGCTGTGTAATATTTTTGTCGAATCGTTTTCCTGGCATTGTATTTATTTAATTCCGAGGTCATTAATTGTTTGTTCGCGCTCAGTTTTATGAATAAACACTACCAACTGCACTTAGCATACTGAAAACTTCATTTCTTTGTAAGGAATGTGCAAAAAACTAACGGTTCTTCTTTTCTTTGTTTTTTTGAAATCACTTTTTTTACACCACTCAAAGCAGGTAGATTTGTTTGTAGCGTTGTTGTTGTAAGTGTGCATGTATTTTTATTGCAGTTTCGGCACCTTCTTGTCGACAACAGACAAAAAAAAAAGTTACATAAAAAAAACAAATAATATGTTTTTTTGTTGTTTTTCTTCATTGAAGTTGAAATTCCTAAACAATTTTTGATTTGAAAAAACGTTTTTTACAAACTGTATGTACGTTCTTCTGTACTTTTCGAAATATTGACGTTATTTTGAAAAGTTGTGCATTTTATTTAGAACTATTTTCAACAAAGTTGAGTACAATTATAAAAATTTTTAGTGTTTGATTTGTAAATATGATTTCTGTATTTTTTTTTGGGAAAAAACTTTTTTAGAAAAACATTTCATTGCTTCAGATATTTACACTACAAATAAACATTTTTCTTAGGGAAATCAGTATTTTTGTCCTTATTTTTTCAAATTTAAATATTTAATACTTTTAGAAAATTTTTAAAAATTTGTTATAAAATTGCGATTAAAAAAAACGTTAGTTGACGTAACTTGATATATTTCTGATGTTCACCTTAATTGTGAAATTTTGCTAGAATCGTAAAAAACTGTTTCGAAATGTAACACCTCGGGTTCGCAGATAGACTTCGAGGTGGATGTCATTTCGTGACGCATATTTTCTTCCCGGCTTACAGTATGGCCTGAGATTAAAATGGGATTGCGTTGACGGGAAATTATGTAACTTCTGTTGGAGATCAGTTTGCCAGGGAAAATTTCATAAACTCGTGGCGGAGTGTGACGATTGTCAAGTTGATCCTCCTGTTCTTTGGTTTTAGCCTGGCAAGTTTTGCGGCTCAGATGAAAAGAAGTTATTTAAGCTCTCATGAGTATGTAGATGGTACATAAACTAAACTGTTTCATAATTTGCACAAATAACGCAAGAACAAATGCTGGAAGTAAAAAATTAGAGTAGAACTTCAATCCGATGTTCTTATTACAAAAAATTAATAGTCATTGTAGTTTTGGTTCAAAAACTTGTTGGACGTATATTTTTCTAGTTTTTTATATTTGCCTTATAATTTTTAATTATTTTATTTCTTTTAATTTTAAATATAATTATCCAAAAAGCATTATTCGTGTTTTCTGTTAACGTTTGGCACACAAAAAAAAATTATTTAAAACATTAGGAAAATTGGTTTCTTTTCAGTTATTTTTTTAATTACAGACTACTAAGTTTTCATATTTTTACTTGTTCAGCCAAAATCGAAAATACTTTTGTCGCTTCTGCTAAAACATGGTATTGAAATATAAAAACAACACATCTTTTTTTCGAAACAGCGTCATTTCGTCGATTCGTTGCCCTAAATTATGAGAAGAACTAATCAAATTTATGTTTTTCTTCAGATTGTTTATTCCGGCTTCATCAGTTCTTTGTTTTTCCCTCTCTAGGTTAAATTGATAAATATAATACTGAAATATTCAGACTCAGAGGAGTTACCATTTACCATCATTTAAATGCTGCATAGACGGAATTTTTTTTATCTACTTTTTATATAATTTATATTAATGTGTTTGTCTTAAATGCAGAAATGTTAGTTGTTGTATTTAGTTTCAATTTGCTGTAATTTTACAAGATTAATAGAAATATAATACTAAAAATTAAGAAACAGTTTTGTGAGAAGTTGTTTGGAGATTATTTTTCAAGTTTCCTTCAAAGGGATTTTGTATGAGCGTTTCTAAGGAAATGATTAGAAATGTAATGTCCTCTGCATATTCGGTAACATTTGCTTCTACAGTACTTTGATAAGTATTTCAAGTCTCTCGTCCTTTTTGGTCAGTCCTACGAATAATCCGAAATACCTGTTGGGTATTAATTGCCACTACCTATCAAATAAAATGTTCAAAATCGAAACCGAAAATCAGTAAATCACTTTTTTCTCCGAAACCGTATGCTGATTTTTGCAAAATTGACATTATCGCTTCGGTAAATCGGTTTTTTTTTTGGAAAATAACACTTTGCATCGCCGTTCAACAAACTGAAATTTAAGTTTCATAAAAATAATTGGAAAAATAGGAAGTTGGAAGTTGTACTCGTATCTATAAAATGTAGGTATTGACCATTGCAGGCAATTTGATGATAAGGCTGTGATTTCGTAGACTGATGCCGTCGATATTAAAGAATTTGTCCGCATAGGTATAAAAAACAATTTCCAAATGGTTTTTTTTTTCAATTAAATTTTTTTTGATGCAAGATCATTTTACGTTGAGAATGCTCAATCGATATTGACGTTTTAAAAAATATTTGACTACCCAAATTATTGGCGTAAAATTTCTCTAAGCGACATTTTATTAATTTGAGCTGAAATATAAAAATATTATGTTTGTAAGAAAAATCTATGTGTGAATGGAGGCACACAACCATCATCAAATCACTTTTAACTTATCGTTTCTTTACTATTTAAATGTTAAAACATTAAGCAGTTTCCGAGAATTCAAAATTAATCACGGATTGTGTGATCATTACAAACTTATAGACCAATTCAAAGACGAGTTTATTGTAAGTGCGATCATGCATCCTTTGTGATGTAGCTCAACTTTGATTTTACGAGTATACATCCATAAAAAATAAATATCAATGTGTATTACATATCGGCACATATACAGAGTTCGTATCTGCTCACTCCTTAGTATTCCATATTCACCATTAGGCGATCATGAGTTACAGATGTGAGGAATGAGCAAGCATCATTGCTCACCGCTTACTAGTCTTGAGTGACATCCTTCACTCATGAGCCACAGCCGGTGAGTAATGAGTAACGTCTTGTTTTTCATGAATAAGAGAGTCTACTAGATATAACACCATTTTTTAACTCTGAGGTAGGCTTACTCCAAATTGGCGATTTTCTCTACTATATGACCATTTCCTTAGGAGTTTGCAAAATTATGTAATTTGCGCGATTAGGTAATCCACTAATACGGGATTTAGCTATATTTCAATTTTAGCGACTTTTGGCATTGTAGCGGTTTTTTCCATGTCTCTTGGTAGACGGCAATGCTGGCTTTTAATGAATAATAAGCCGGCATCATTTGTCACTGCTGTGGCTCAACCAGACTTATTACTCACCGGCTACGGCTCATGAGCAGAAGCTATTATTCACGACTCATGAGTGGGGATTATCGGGGCTAGTTCATATCTCGTGTCTGCGAGTCAGGCGTAAGAGTCTTCACCCGTTATCTCTACTCATAAGCAGCTTGCAGTGAGTACGAAATGCTCACTTTGGGAATCAGTTACTTATTACTTATCAAATGCGAACCCTCATATAACATATGTATATTTGATTGCGATACGACTTTTTTTGTGTTTTACTTTTCTGTCTGCTATTTTTTCGTACGTTTGGTAGCCTCGCTTTTCATACTAGATTGCATTTTCTAAAGAAATTTGTACATGATTTTCATTCTTGCTGTACATATGGATACTGGAAGTTCGAAAACCAGTTTGCTCGATATTCTTGTTGTTGACCATATAAACGAAAACTGGATTTATGATAAGAATGATTTTTTGAATACTCGAAGAACGGTTTACTGAACCAGTCGGATATTTGAACACTAGCACCTCCCATGTGATAATCCATTTCCCCGTAGGACAACAACAATCGTTATTTTAAATTCTATTCTCCAGCACACGTAATTCTATTACATCCTGTGGTTACAGTCAAACGCCCTTTACACAAATTTTGAAACGATTTTGATTTTCTATCTGCGCTCAGCAACCCACACATACTATGCTAACAATTTTTTAATCAATTGATTAAATCGAAAGTTGTGCATGTTTTTTGTTTGGAATAGCTGATGGTGGCACATAACAGCTCAGTTGATTGAACATTCCAGTGAAGCGTTTAGAGAGGAACTAAAAATCGATTTAAAACAAAGTGTTAACTAAACGCTACGTCCAATGGACGATGAACATGCAAATGATGGCAACTATGTTGTTCACAACGATGACGACGGTGGTGCTGATGACGATAACAGCGGTGATGATGGTTATGACGATGTCGACGTTGGCGTTAGTAATATTGTTAGCAATATGATATGACCTTTGACAGAATTATTTACTATGTATAATATGTTCAATTTATATTGGTCGCCTGTTTATAATAAGAACAGGATTGTATGCAATCATTCATACTATGCACACACGTATATGTGGCTCCAAACTCACAGCATTTGGTATTCGCCATGTGTTTGCTGTTGTTATAAGTTGAGCGTGAAACACCAGTGTGAGCGAAAGTTTATTTTAATTAATGAATAGAAAATGCCCAGAAAACTATTTTGATTGTACAGGGTTATCCATATAGTGGTTTCAAATCGCCGGTCTGGCAAGGCTGTCAGCTGTTAAATATCTGTCATCTGACGTGTTATTTATTTAATGAAATTTTTGTCATTTACGAATATGGATATTTTAACAACCGAAGAAAGAACACGTAAAAATAGTTAAAACTTACTATATACAAAAGTGATGATTCAAACGTGGACGCTTTTCATGCATTACGGGGTGATTATGGTTGTCATAACCGACCTATTATGCAAGGAATTGATAAGATTATAAAAAAATTTGAAGAGATTGGAATCGTTCGTAAAACTGTAAAATCTTCTTGAGTGAGCCTAAAAAAGAAAGCGCAAAAGTTCACTGAATGTGAAAAGCTCTCTCGTATCTCACACATGGAATGCAAGGTAATTTACAACTTTTTCCGATGACAGATATTTCACGTGTAACATGTATTCCCCTCCTACATGTCGTGCTATTCATTATAAAGTACTCGGCAATGGCATAATAGGGTGGGTGTGTGTGCACTGGATTGATCGTGATGTATAAACATTTGTAATTTTAGTTTGTATTATAATATATTCGCATAAACTAACCACCAAGGATTGCTAGTAAGAAAGGAGAAACCAATCGTCCATTCCTATTCATTGTACATTGCAAAATTTAACGGAGGCATGGAAATTTTCAGCAGGTATCCACTTTGCATGGACACAGCTTCCCTAAGAGCAGATATACGGGTATATTCATATATTTAGACTCGAGGGTATTTGATGATGGATGACGAATGGGTCCAAAAGGCTTCATGCTTGTAGGAGGTTACTGAATTGAATGTTATTCGAACACAAAACTGTGTGAAATAGTAAAAACTGGTTTTTACTTTTCAACCTCTTTCTATAGAAATGAGCATATATGTACGTTATATCAGGTTATATACGTTATATCAAGGTGTGTTCAAAAAATAAGGTGAATTTTTATTTTCCTCAAAAAATGTTTATTTATTCATTAATTTCTATTTTATATCCTTCAAAGTTGTTCTGCTCAGATATAATACACTAGTGTCAGCGTTTTTTCCAATCCTTGAGGCATTTCTGATATGCACTTTTTGGTATCTCCTTGACGTCTCTCAGCGCTTCGGGTTTTATCTTCTCAATCGTCGCAAAACGCCGTCCTTTCATGGGTCTCTTCAACCTTAGGAACATGAAAAAGTCGCAAGGGGCCAAATCCTTGCTTGTACCACTTGTAAACATTTTTTCGACTCAGAGTACCCTCACCGTATGCGACTGTCAACATTTCAGGTGTTTTTGAGCACTTAATTCAATTTTTGCACAAAATTTGATGCAACTTCTTCGATCCATTTTTTTCGATAGCAAAAAATCGCTGAACACGCAAAACACTTGTCTTATTTATGCCTCTCACAAACAAACTAAACGTACTGTATGGATAAAACCGTCAACATATCTTCGAGACGAGTGTACCAACATAAAAAAAGTAATCGAAAGTTGAAATTTGAAAATTCACCTTATTTTTTGACCACACCTCGTATGTATAATATATAAATGCAAATTGTTTATCTTAGAAAAAATACATTGCTCCAGATTTTTGTGGGCCCTCCAAATGGCAGTGCTCCGTGGACGCACTTTTGACGCTTATGCTAACATTCTTTTCGAAGTAGACCACCACCTCGTGTAAAAAAACAACTCATTCCTACTATCAATTTCAAAAAGATATCTGTTATAGACCAAAAGTCAATCTGTTATTTTTTGCATGATTTAAATCCGCAAGTGATTAAATCCTTCTGCTTTCTAACGACTAACTATTACAAATTTATTCACGGGAATAATTTTGGTGCATTTATTGTCATACTCCCCCGTCCCCTTGGTCTCCGGTATCACTGCAAAGTTCAGTATTAAGAGCCGCATAGAAATATGAATGAATTCCGATGTGAATTCAAACTTTTGCTGGCTTACTTTGTATCGCTGTAAGGGCAATATTTTACACATTCATTCACATCGTTTACCATAATACGGATGACAGCGCTTGGTGGGAAATGTTGTTGGGTTACCTTTTTTTGGAAATGAAACATCATAAAATAGAGTACATCATGCACTCTTTTGCGTATTTGCCAACACCGCCAGTATCAAAAGTTGGTGGGAAAAATATGCCCCATTGCCACCAACATCAAAATTTACAATAAAAACAATGGATGAAAGTAGCCACTACAGCTTGTGAGGCATAATCATCTCAACTATCCTTGACTTCCCGGTGGCGGGAAATGATAGAGTGGTAGTCACAGCAGGCTCTCTAGAACACTTTCCTTTTTATAAATATAATCAACAATATCCACAAGTTTTAGCAGGTATTATTGTTGATTTTCCACTATACATTCCTTTTAAGCTCCTTATTTCATGCCCGCTACCAGGCTTTGTCAAACAAAGGTATAGTAAAAAAATTCATTATTTTGACATGAAGTTGAAAGTTCTATTAGTATACGATGGCCGCCCCAAAACTTGTCGATTTCACGTATAGATGGTGTCAATAGCTTAACAAAAAAAAAAAAAAATTATGAAAATATTCAGTCCACTGCTTTGACTACACCTTTGTCTCAGGTGTAAAGTGGTAGGCTCATGTCTCATTTATGGTTATAAATCGGCGCAAGAATTCGGTTTTATTGCAGTGAAACATCGTCAAACGCTCTTCTGAAACATCTTCACGACGCTATTTTTGCTCTATCGAGAGCAAGCGCGACACCCATATTGCGCACAGCTTTCTCATCTTCAAATCTTCGGTTAATACACGATGTGTGGCACTTTTTGAAATGTCTATCATTTCAGCTGGCTCACGCACTTTCAGCTGACGATCATCAAATATCATTTTAACGATTTTCTTAACCCTATTTGGCGTGGCCACCTCAATTGGTCGACCACTGCGGTGTTCGTTTTGGCAGCTCGTACGGCCCCGTTTAAGATCTGCTATCAAAAATTTTTCCGTCGTAAACAAAAGAGCAGACTTCCCCAGAGTCTTGAAACTTAAAACATATATTTTACAAGGTTGCCACTTTTCACCAAAATAATTTGTTTTAAACTACTGGCACCATCTGTTCGTCAAGTCGGCTAGTTTTGGGACCACTTTCGTATATTGCATTTATGTTTCTGTGCATATTAGAAATATATTTCCATGACTTTGTTGCATGCTATTGTGTGTCCCAGTCGCTAAGTATTGGATTTTGAATCCCGTTGTGGTTTCGTGAATAATGTGCAACTTAGAATGTGATGTGTTGAATGATTCAACTTGAATCAAATTGAAGGGAAAAAACGTAGGTAACAAGAGAAGTTATTGTTTAACATGAATATTTCTTAAGTCCGACTTGAAGACTTAGCTCTTCTGGAAAGCTGTATTTGGAAGACCTGTTGGAAGTTACTGCTTAGCAATCCTTGCTTGCAATTGTTTCCCTGCTAAAAGACTTACAGCCACGCCGCCTCCATAACACTAGTATAAGAAGACTTTGTGGAAGATGATTTTCAGAAGGCTTGTATGGGCTATATGGTCAGCATCCCCCGGATTACGTTCTAGTAAATTTTTTCGGCATCACTTCCTAAAAGCTTTCTGAGAGCAGGGAGAATGAAAGCTGTTTCTTTGAAACGTTAAAAGGGCCATTTAAAACCTTCTTTCCGCTACTGATTTAGAGTTCTTTGCCACAACAAACATTTGCAACATTAGCATATCCTACGTAGGTATATACGAGTATAAACAGCAAGAATACATGTTCGCTTGGCATCAATGGTGATTCCTCTTAAGGTGTCCCGAGGACTTACCAGAAGCAAATAACATCATAACAACATCATCGTGGCGAAGTGTGTGATGTGAGATTACGGAAGGATAAAACGCACGTGATTTCTTGGCTGACACAAGTATAGAATTTGGGAATTTTTCGTTTGAGAAACGCCGTGAGACCATTTTGAAATGCGAAGCTAATCAGCAAAATACGCATAGTTGAAATCTAGCGAAAGAGGATTGCATACCTTTTCGTTCCGTTGCAATTTCCGGACAGATGAAAACACAAATACTGTTATTCTCTTTTTTTTTATATAAAATAAGTGTTTTTTTTTCCTTTGCTGCCAAAGGACTGCGATAACTCTAAAATTGTTTTCAATCTCCGAATCAGCTTAAGTTTATGAAATCTTGTGTAAACAAGTCCAAAAAATAATTATTTGTTACCTTTTTTGTGACTAAACAAGGGGTTAAATCATGGTTGCCATTCTGTGGGTCAACAATGAAAATACACGTACAAATTCAATTAGCATGAGAATTTTTCCTTTATCCCATTCATGGTGTGTAAAGTAAATTTCGTTTGTTTGTTTTATAATGGCAAATAATTATTATTTCGTTTTTTGTTTTGTAAACTTGTGGGTTTTACTTAAAATCTAATAATTCAAAATATTAGTTATTACATATTTATTATTATATATAAATATGTAATAAATTATTTATTAATATTTAATTATTTATTAATATTTTATTAATATGTAATATTATTTATTACATATTTATTACAGGTTGTGCCCAAAAAAATCGTAAACCAAAAATACCTCTACGAAAGTTCTATAAAGTTGTCGTTTTTATTGAGCGTGTTGTTCTTCTGCAAAGCTATTTCTGTCAAAATGATTGTAATATTTTCGATTTTTTTTCTGTTTTAGTTCTACCAAAATTATCAGTACAATCATTGCATTTGTTGTTCACTTTAATTTTTTCTAAAATCCGTAAAAAACTTTTCATTAAAACTATTGTTTGATTACGCAGTGTCGAGTAAAAATCGAAACAATAAGGCAGATTTTTATATAACCCGGTTTTTATATCCAATTGTCGGAGAATTTAAGACAATTTATTTGAGATTATAATTTCCTTCTTATATGTTTTGAAAAACTATCAATTATTACAGTTATTAAATATATCCATTCCTCTATTACTTGAAATTTGTCAATAGTTTACATAAAAATATTAATGAAGTGTTTTATTATTCGGTGTATCGGTTTGTTTCTACCTTGTTTTGCATATCACTCACATTAAGTTTAAATTACTTTCAGACAGCGTTCAAGAGAACAAAAACTTTTGAAAAGTTTTTGTTCAATTGTTCAAATACTCTCACTAAATACGTTTCGTATAAAAAGACTTCAATAAAGGCTAAAACTTTCAATAACAAAATTCCTTTTTAAAACCATTTTTCTGTAAAAATCTCCGTACATGTGAAATTATTTTAGCTTCCATATATAAACCATTTCAAAATGTTTAATTATTAGCATTAATTAAATATTCCTTTTTTGTTTTGTTAGGTGGTCAAGACAGATTAATGTTGTTGTTTTTTGCCAAATATCCTTTAAATATGACCAGTCGCTTTTTGGCCTTTGGGGTGCTCCCTCCAAGTGTCTTTGCGATAGTAATAAGACTTTCGCCACAGAATAACAAGGCTGTTGATAATTTGTCTGGGTATTAATTCCAGAATTTTGTAAAAGGAATTTTCTTAAATTATCTCGAATTTTGACAAGACAAATTAAATTTAAAAACAAATGTGTCCTTCATTGAGAAAATCTTCAAACTGGTGGGAAAATATTCAAGATTGTTGCCTAGGGTTGTACATTCTTAAGGCTGGAATGATATTCGCAAAGCCAGAAACAGTTAAGATCGCTGAAGTTACATTTTTGTTGTTTGTTTGATCAACATTCAAAATAATTAATTTCACAAACTTTTGAATAATAAATTGTATTAACGATAATAAATAGTAGGAAGAAAAATGACTATAATTCTAATAGTGAAAAAAAAACCTTGATGGTTTGGAAAAAAATCAGTGCATAGTAATTTTTGAAACTCAAAAACTAGCTTTGGAAAAATAAAAAAATATCTGTAATTACATCTATTGGTTTTTACTGTAAGATTATCTTTAAAATGGTGTAAATAGTGGTTGATCAAGATTGCTTACTAATTTAGCGGACTTGAGTGGAATCGAAATAAAGACTGACATCGGTTTATTATCACGACTCCGAGTAAGTTTTCATATTTCATATTTAATATATTACTATATTTGTTTCTTGTTTAGATTGTAAATTTTTCGCATTGGTTTCTCACTTTGGAAAAGAGGGGAAACAAGAAACAAGCACAATATAGTATTGAGAAACGGACAAATGAATTTGATTATTCCAAATTTTAGGATATACCAAAAGTTTCATATGAAGGAGAGAAACACAAGTTTGGATAGTTGTATTTGTATTTATACTCGTATAATGATGTACTGTACGTACGAGGTGTGATCAAAAAATAACCGTTACTTTAAATTTTTTCAAAAAGAATTTATTTATTCATCAATTCCAATTTTATTTCCTTTAAAGTAGTCCCCCTCAGATATAATATACTTGTGCCAGCGTTTATTCTAATCTTCGAAACACTTCTAAAACGCGGTTTTTGTATCGCCAACAGCTCCTGTTTCGACTTTTCTTTTTTTTCTCCTCAATCGTAACAAAACGCTTTCTTTTCATCAGTGTCTTCAGTTTTGGGAAGAGGAAAAAATCAGCGGGGGCCAAGTCCGCTGAATACGGACATGCTTGCGGTTTTGTTTTCGGCCAAAAACTCACGCACAAGCATCGATGTGTGAGCTGGTGCGTTATCATGGTGCAAAATCCATGATTGGGTTTTTAACAATTCGGTGCGTTTATGACGAATTGCTTCGCGCAAACGGCGCATAACTTCAACGTAGTATTCCTTATTGACCGTACGACCTTGTGGCAAGGATTCATTATGCACCACCCCATTGCAATCGAGGGAAACAATGAGCAAAACTTTCACATTTAACCGAACTTGATGTGCTCGGGCAACCTGGACGAGCATCGTCATTGACATCTTCTCGGCCTTCCTTAAACCGGTTATACCACAATTGAACTTGTGTTCTGCTCATAGTAGCCTCACCAAACGCCACAGTTAACATTTCAAATGTCCTTGCACATTTAATTTCATTTTTGACACAAAACAGTACAGTTTCTTTGATCCATTTGTTCGAATAGTAAAAAAATCGAAGGGCACAGCAAAACACGACTAACCTTTTTATCTGTCAAAAACAAACTGACAATCCAAAATGGCTGATATTGTCAACATACTCGTATATAACAGACATGTGTACCAACATAACAGAAAAATATGCGAAAATCGAACATGCGTAACCCACGAAATTTGAAAATAAAACGGTTTTTTTTATCAAACCTCGTATAGTAAAAAAAAACCAGAGATGTACGCGAGACCATAAAATATCTTTGCAGGTGACTGAATATTTCTGAAAAGTCCTGTTTCACACATGGCAACAGATTAAAAATTAAAATAATCTTTCGGTTACAAATTAAACTATTTAGATACATCTGCTATTTTTTTAACATTAGAGGGGAATTTAGCGTCGCTCTTGAGACTTAAAATCACTGTCGATTTCAGAGTTTCTAAATTCCAGCGCAGGTATGCCATATCAGCCTCTTGGAAAGTATTATTATATTATTATAAAGTATTATTATTATCGCTTGTTCGACTGTAGTTGTCTTCGACATGGCAGAAATCGTTTGAAATCATTACTTAGTTAGTATTCCTAAATCCTATTACCCCTAGTACCTAATATCCATAAGTCTCCAGTAAAGATCTTAAAGATTTTGTTGAAGCATTTTACCTCTTACACAGGTCTCCTTTCGTTTGCTTGTAGTATGAATTAAGCTAGAGCAATTTTGTTTAAGGGATATACAAGGGCGGTCCCAAAACTGGCTGACCTAACAAAGAAGACACAAAAGAAATTGTGACAAATTTACTTTATTTTTCGACATTATCTCCTCTTAGCTCGATACACTTTTTCCAGCAATATTCATAAGCTTTTATACTCCGTTTATAGTAAGAACTGTCAATTTGTCAATCGCAGACTCCTTTTCTTCATTATTGGGCAAATCTTCTACCACCGAGCCATTTCTTCCAGTTTGGAAATAAAAAATAGTCCGAGGCAGCTACGTCTTGTAAATAAGGTGCATGATGAAGAAATTCGAACTTAAGTTTATTAATTTTAGCCATCACAATATTAAATGTGTGAATTGGAGCATTGTCTTGATGAAACATCGATTTCTTTCTCGCCAAGTGCGGCGTTTTTTCCACAATTTCATCACCTGCCATAAAATAGTATAATATTCGCCGTTGATAGTCTTTCATTTCTGTGGATAATAAAATTAATCCCCATGCGCATCGCAAAAATCAGATGCTATGATATTGCTTGCAGATGGAACCGTCTTCGCCTCCTTCGGACACGATTCTCTTTGTCTCAGGTGTGAAGTTTTTATTATAAATCGACGCAAAAAATTGGTTTTATTGCGGTGAAATATCGCCAAACCATCTACTGAAACATCTTCACGACGCTGTTTTTGCTCTAGCAAGCGCGGCATCCATCTTGCGCACAGCTTTCTCATCTTCACATATTCGGTCAGTATACGATGTATAGCAATTTTTGAAACACCTATCATTCCAGGTAGATCACGCACCTTCAGCCGATGATCATTCAATACAATTTTGTGGATTTTCTTAACCGTGTCTGACGTGGTCGACCACTACGGTGTTGGTCTTGATTGTTCGTACGGCCTCGTTTAAACTCTGCTACCCAATATTTTACAGTCGTAAACGGAGGAGCAGACCCCTCCAGAGTAGAATCTAACTCAGCTTTAATGTTGGTTGGACTGAGACCTTCCAAATGGAAATATTTACTTACATAACGGTGGCCAATTTTTTCCGTGTTTACAAATTCACTGAGATCGTTTACTTTTGATGACTCAAATAAAAATACAAATTTTTTCAAACTATTTACACCATCCGTACGTCAGGCTGGCTAATTTTGGGACCGCCGTCGTATATGATGAAGAATATTCGGCGGCCAACTTGAAGATTAGCTCAAAAGATTGCAGACAAGTTTTTGGTGTATGCCCTCGACTTAAATTAAAATGATCGTGTAATGCTAGAAAAATATAAAGCGGATAAAATGCATGACGTTGAAGGATTTATTTATCATAGTTAGAATGATCCGATTTGGGTCGAATGTGCAGCGATTTGTTCCATAACTTGTTGCCATTTTGTAGATAATTCCATTATGCTCCTCACAGAAACCTTAGCTAAATTTGCCAAAAATTAGGACAATCAGTTTTTTCAAACTTGTCGTAATTTTTCACCAACAAAATCATTCACCATAGACAGAAACAGGTGGTAATCATTCGGTGTTAGCTCCAGACTTTATTTTGGATGCATAGGAACTTCCCTACCAAGCTCCCGAAACACAATTCCCACAACTCTCTCCCATTGGCCAAAGCTGGCCAATTCTTGGTGATTGCTTCTTTCAGATGGTCCAATTGTTGAGAGCACAGGTCCGAATTAAGAGGAATCTTAGGGGAGCAGATCACGGTAGATGATGTCCAGCCAATCACACCAAAAACACAGCAAAACCTTTCTGACCATGAATACGGGCTTGATAAGCGTTCGTTATTTCTCGTGTGACCTTTTTCTCTTTCAGTCCATGAGGGTTCTTCTTGCCTTAACTCATGTTGGATCCCCACATCGAGTTTCTTTTTGTATCCAACTCAATTCAAGTGATGTCAGACGGTAATTTGTGCAATGTTTATTTCCTGGGCAATCGAGAAAATGCTTACACGACGGTCAGACTTTACGATTTCTATTATTTTATCAACGTTTTTGACAATTAACATCTCCGAGTGTGACATCGAAATTAGCGGAATGGAATCGACGATACAAAGGTTGCGTGTGACATTACAATAACAGAACTATAAATACTACTCTCATTTGTAACCATTTTTTTTGTTCTTAGCAGAAAAACGGTAAAAGATGGCGTTCGTTGGAACGATATTGTGTCCATCAATAGTAACATAACGCCACCTAGCGTAATCTGATTGCATTTATACATCGCAAGATATAGATTGCTAAAGCCATCTATTGGGTAAATAATGGATTTAATTTTCTGTATCTTATATAAATTATTGACTTTATACCGACATCAATGTGGGGGGCATATTGCGTTAAGCAAAATCATGTTACCGGGTTTTATGTTTTATTGACCTCATTTTCATTTCCTAGAACTTTGATTGATAATGGTGCCTATATAAAGGCGTGACTTCTGACTAGTTAGCTGTTATAAGAACAAGATTTTCCGTTGCCAAAAAAATCAGCTTTACAGTCCACTGACATTGACTACAATCATGGTATGATGTGAAGCAATTCTACAAGTTTTCGGGGGAGTCATTCTTCCAAAATAAACTAGCTCATTGCCGTCAGCGGAAATTCCTGGCCTCGTTGAGCCATGAACTCCATGAATTAAATATGTGTCGGCATTGCGCTGCTAATCGGATCAAAATGCACAGGTGCCGTCGTTAGCTGAATCAAGTCGGTTAAATAAATTCGAGATTGTAATTAATGTTTTAACTCACTCAAGGGCCGTTAATACATTTCAGATACATAATAATACTGTAACTACTTTTTATTTATGGTTGTAAGAATTAACTACTTTCTGTGATGAAACTTTGTAAAATAACAATGCGAAAAAATTTGGTTATCATTTTTATCTGGAATATGATGTGATGCACTCGCACTCCTGCTAAAAGTCAAAAAAGTCCCATTCCCTTTTCAGATTACATACTTCCTTTTTTGAATTGGGAATTATTGAAAAATGGATACCGCTTATTCCAATTTATTCTCCATAATCATTTTTATAATTCACAGATTCTTCCTGAAGCCTTGAAATCGTTATATATGTATACAAAGACAATTAATTTTCGAAGGCAATTTAAATAGAAAAGTTTGTTTATAAAAAAAGTTTCGTAGACAACTTTCGTAAAGAAATGTGTATTCGTAGATATTTATAATGTATAGTCCTCTGCCATATGTTCTGTTACAAATATAAAACGCGATAAAAAAAAAAACCAATATTCATATTGTATTCAAAATTATTTCAATTATTAGAAGACAATATTGCTTATTAAAAAAAAATTGTATTCGCTCGAAATGGCCGCCTTTTGCTTTAACACAAGCTTTCAAACGGTGTTTCCATTGGGCTAAAGCCGCACGTACGATTTCCATGGAGATCGAGGACGCTGCTCTGGTTAATGCTGTTTTAAGGCTTCCCAAATTTCTGTGGGGAGTCTTGCAAGCCATATTCTCCAATTCTGACCACAAAGCATAATCCAGTGGATTGAGATCTGGACTCCCTGATGGCCAATCTTCTGCTGCTATAAAGCCAGGAATATTGACTCTGGGCCACTCCTGCGTGGTTTTAGCTTTGTGCGCAGGAGCAGAGTCCTGTTGGAAGATCCATCTACGTCCATTGAAATGGGTATTGGTCAAACCCTTCACAACACCCTCTATCACATCTTTTAGGTAAACCTTTTCACCAGTTTTTACGCCCTTTTCACAGAAATGGAGGGATGTGACACCATGGTGGGAGACCCCCCACCAAACCATTACGGAAGAGGGATGATGGCCACGTTGAACCCTTAGAACAACTTTTTTCGCTTCCTTAGATGAAGTGGCATAAATCTTGTCATTTTGTTTGTTGAAAACTTCTTCCCCGGTAAAAATGTTCTCATCCGTAAACAGAATGTTTTCATGGCCATTGTCCGCGTGCCACTGCAAAAGTTGCTTGCATCTTTCCAGCCTAATTTTTTTTAGCTGAGGAGTTAGAAGATGCCCCGTGGACCGACGATAGGCTTTCATATGCAGATCATCCCGAATCAGCCTAGACATGGATCTGGTTGATATATCCAATTCCTTGGACATGATTTTCTGCTTTCTAAGGGGATTTCTCCGAATTCTTTCACGCACTGCCTTTACTACCGCACTCGTACGGACAACGCGCGGGCGACCACTTTTTGGCCTGTCTTCTACTCCAGACAATTCGCCGAAGCGAGCAATAGCACGATAAACGAACATTCTTGATATTCCGAGTGGTTTTAGCAACTCGAAAATTTGGCCAGCACTCTTTCCGCACTTATGCAACGCTATTACGCCGACTCGATTCTTTTTAACGCCCCACTCCATGTTAATAGATTGCAAACTGAAACCAAGCTGACTAGTATTCTTCACTAATCAGTGCATGTGTTGTGAAAAAAAGTTAACGGTTCTATTCCCGCAAGAAGTTTTGAACGATAAGCGCTGGAAATTGTGTAACAGAACATATGGCAGGACTATGTAGAATTCTGAACTACCAACGATGAATTACCTCAGCGAATAACATTTAATCAAATCAATGATCAAGTTGTCGT
Organism: Philornis downsi; assembly: GCA_019455685.1. Classification (NCBI taxonomy): domain Eukaryota; kingdom Metazoa; phylum Arthropoda; class Insecta; order Diptera; family Muscidae; genus Philornis; species Philornis downsi. The sequence goes on from JAHXMU010000332.1 coordinate 106,938, forward strand.
ATCCAGTTATTACCGGTGTTTTGATACGATTCGCTCAATGGTTTTGTTAGAAATCACTTCTGCCATGGCACCATGGCAGAATGTTATAAGATCCATTTAAAAATACTTAGTGACCCATTTAAACTTTTCTTTTTTTGTTTGTGCATTTATTCCTATTACTCGCTTTTGTGCGTTTGCGTTTCTTGTTGAAACAACTTTTAAATTGTCGAGCGTGTTTGTCATAAAATTGATTTTGTTGCGTGAGCTTTAGTAAATATTTTATACCGAATTCTCCGACACACAATAAATAAACTTCTAAAGTCCTAAAATTATTTATTGGCAGCAAATGTTGCATGCATTCAATTCTGTGGTAACACCAAAGAACCGTCACATATTTTCCGTGTCGTTTATACTGCTGTTGCCATTTTTTTCCTTGCTTCGGAAGGAGCGGAAATGTAAAAAGCTGACTATTTACGTTTATGTTGAGTTGGCGTAATTTTTGTACTTAATATGCCAAACACATACAAAAGCACGCCGTCCCAAGGACACACGCATGTATTTACGCTGCTCCTACCACACTATGTGCGGCAACCAGAAGCTCTCGAACATGTCAACTTGTTCACAGTAAAATACCGCCGACACTTTCTGTTTTTACGATAATGTCAAAGTAGTGTTTGCTTGTTGTTCCATAAGGTGCGGCTATCAATAAAAGTACAGTGGTTTGCAATTATTTCTTCTCCATTTTCATTTTCGACGTGTACGTTCGTTACATATGATTGAGAAAATTGTTAAGAAGTCTGTGTCAAAACCACTCGCTGTTTTCTTTGCTATTAGCTACACCTATTGTTGATCACTCGAGAAACTGTTTAGGTTTCTGCTAAATTTTTGGAGTAAATTAGCAGAATGCAGTTGGCTATGACTAATGAAATTTGGAAATAAATTTACTTAAATTTAGTTGAGAAATCTTCACCAACTGTGCCAATATAAGTGATATTTATGAAATTTAGTGCACACTCCCAGTCAGAATATTGGAGTTGGAGTTAATCGGTGTTAGAGTCGATTGCATTCCAGAATCCGAATCGGTCAGAAAAATCAAAAATACATGAAAATATCCTACAACTTATTTACTTACGTTTAGTCCGGTCTGAGTATTAGAATAGGAATTCTTATTAAGTCGAGAGCTTCAGATGCATAAGGATTAATAAGTTAAACCCAATCATTATATCAATTCCGTTGAACATCCGTGGGGCTAGACCTGAAACAGTTATATTAAAAGTTTGCCATTATGGGAATATCATTATGCAAAAACTTCTATTTTTTTTTATCATCCTATGCAAAAAGATTTAACGGCCTTGAGCTTGAATTAACATAAAAAACATTTAGTAGCATTTGCCAATTTCCGATGGGTGATACCAATTAGGACACTGTGCTAGCAAACAAAGCATTACTTATTGTAGATAGTGAAAAAAATTGAAGTGATTCTCAGGGAATCATTCTTGCGTTAGTTTTAAAAGTTTTTGGCTCCAAAACGATTTCCTGCACGCGAATATTTTCCAGTTGGATGCCAAATTAATGCTAATAATACTGTAGCTATAAAAATTTATTACTGAATTTGACTCGCTTTATTTCGAAAATCTGACTGAAAATCACATTTGCATTACTTCGTCATCGTTGCATTGGAAGCACTGAAAAACTAGCATGAAAGAATAGCTTCTTTGCTATGACAAACCATTGATAAATATTGGTTCCATTGTAAATTTCAATCACTTCTGGACCTCAGGAAGTAATTATTGCTTAATATTTTAGCGAATTTCATTTGCTAGATGTTTATTTTTATAACAAATTTGAACAACACACACCTCTAATAAATTATTACAAATGGTTCGGTTTTCCGTGCTGCTTCTCTAAATACTCAAAATAGAATATGGCAGGAATTACACAACCTGGCCTCTTTAACTGCAGCTCTATACTGCTCGGTCAATTTTATGGTAAAATATTGTTCGTGCCACATCCTTTCCACCTATTCGTTTAACATGACTTACCCAATGCAAAGAATGTATTTTGTTGCATTTAACTTCTTCTGTTTCAAAGTGTAAGTTATCCATATGATCACAAAATACTCTATTGATGGTCAGCATCCCAGATACGAGGACTTTTTGTTCATTGAATACATTAACTTGATCACGCCAAACTTATTTTCGCTGGCTCCTTCTCGATATTTGAAATGACTGTAGTAATATCGCCAAATTTTCGGCGATAGGCTATTATCAGGCCTAAGAACTTGTATGGCTGTTGTGGACTTTGAGAAAATGAATATTTTAAAAACAATTCGTTATGCCGTACGCGAAATTCATATTTAATAACGACAAATAATACGATCGGAAAAGTAGCTTTATTTCCCCCCATCTGATTTAGTTTGTAAGATATTGGAAAATAGGCCAAACATTAAAGTATATTATTTACTCGTATAGTTCAAAATGTAGAAATAGTATTTTGTATCTTAAGTATTATCGGCAACCAAGTATCAGAGCAGGTTTTTTTTTAAATACTTGTCAGCATAGGAATAAATAGTAGAACAAGCTATATAAACTTTCATCGTACGATGGCACTCCCAAAACTTGCCGACCTAACAAAGAAGACACAGAAAAGTTGGGAAAAGTTTTCTTTATTTTTCAACATAATCCTCCTTTTAGCTCGATATGCTTTTTCAAGCGATATTCAATAGTTTTTATACCCTGTTTAAAGTAACACCTGTCAAACTCTTTAAAATAGCCATCAATAGCAGACTCCACCCTTTTATTGTTGGCAAATCTGTTAACATCGAGCCATTTTCCAAGTTTTGATAAAGCAATTCGAACTTTAATTAGTTAATTTTGGCCATCGCAATAGCGGATGTGTGAACTGAAACATTGCCTTGATGAAATGGCACTATCTTTTTCATCACCTAAACTTTGCAATAAATTAGCATAATATTAGCCGTTGATGGTTTTTCTGAGGATAATTGATACAAATAATCACATACCTATCCCAAAAAACAGACGCCATGACTTTGCCTGCATATGGAACCGTCTTCACCTTCTTTTGATACGATTCTCCCATTCTAGTCTACTACTTTGACCGTTGCTTTTCTGTGAAGTGAAGTGATGGATCCATGTCTCATTCATGGTTACAAATCGACGCAAAAATTCGACTTTATTGCGGTGAAACATCGTCAAATCCTCTACTGAAATATCTTCACGACGCTGTTTTTGCTCTATTAAAAGCAAGCGCGGCACCCATCTTGCGCACAGCTTTCTCATGTTCCAGTCTTCTGCCAATATGCGATGCATAGCAATTTTTGAAATGCCCATCATTTCAGCTGATTCAGGCACCTTCGGCCGATGATGATCCAATACCATTTTGTGGATTTTGTGAACCGTGTCTGGCGTGAAAACTTCATTAGGTCCACCACTACAGTGTTCGTATTGGCAGCTCGTACGACCTCGTTAAAACTCTGCTACCCAATATTTTACAGTCGCAAACGAAGGCGCAGACCCCTTCAGAGTAGAATCTAAGTCGGCCGTAATATCGGTTGGGCTGAGAATGGAGATATTGAATTACTAACGGTAGTCAATTTTTTGCATGTTTCCAAACTTATTTAGATCGTTTAATTTTGGTGGCTCAAATAAAAATTCTAAACAACATGGCGCCTTAAAACTTAAAAAATGTGTTTTATAAGGTTGCCAAAATAATTTTTTTTTCAACTAATGGCACCATCTGTAAGTCAGATCGGATAGCTTTGCGGCGAGAGCTGAGTTTTTTTCTTGGATCCTTGTTTATCCAGGCCATTATTCACTGGAACGACAAGAAAACCACTACTCTTTGTTGCCAGTAGCTACACATCCCAATATAGGAACTCACCACATGCCAACCAAGCTCCAATATTTTTGACCAGGCATAAAAAGACGAATAAGGCCTGTTGTTGCCGTGATGGAAAGTCACGTCTTAGATATTTATATTTAGACTTTTTTTCGTTCAGTACTTTACCAAACTTCATAAATTGTTGGCAGTAGATCTCAGAATTCATGGTTTGTCGTCCTAGGTTTTTTTTTAATAAAACAGCAAAATATGACGAAAATATCCTTTTGTGTTGCCACAATCACAACGTGATTTCTAAGTAAGCTGAACACTGAATATGTTGTGATACAACACAAACTTAAGGTAGGAAAGTCATGTGCGTGACACGGTATAGCATATAATTTTTCAGTTGGGCTAAATTCAAATTCATTTTAAAAACAACAAAAGGATCTTCCGTGTGAAAATACGGAAATGGCTTTCTTGCCAACGCATTATATAGTTGTAAATCACTAACAAAAATTTTCACTCCTTGTGATACATATGTTTCTGTCATATGGCACGTGGTCTCTGCTCAACGACAGCAACAAACGTTGGCACCGTTTTAATAAAAATACTCATATCATGTTTGCATGCATGACAGCTTAATTTATAAATGCTTAATTTATACATTTATAATGTTGGTAGCTTTTATTTATGACCGTAAATTATGTTGTGACTCATGCATCTCAATCTTAGTATTTCTATAGAAATAAACAATAAGACAAGTCTACCACTGTGCAGCAGATGTACGGGTAACAATAACGGCAGCATAAAAGCAACAGTAGCGAGACCTATTTCATCTGTAGCATTAATCTGTTTCCCCTCTGTAGAAACACAATGGAACGAATAATAACATTGGAACGACGGAAGACAAAGTATTTCTTTGGACGTTGTTTATGGTGACATATCGTGCGTATGCAAAACGTGTTGGGCGTACATGCCTTTCCCTGTTGCCGCATCCTGATGTTTGATGGGTTGCCAGCCTCTATACGAGTGAATAGCGGTGCGTAGGTGATGTGTGTCTTGCATACTTAAAAGCTACGACTTCAGTAGCGTGAACTGAAATGGTGCTAAGGCAGAATCGTAACAGGGTGTGCTGTCTTAGTATCAGATTGATTCCTTTATTGGTATCTGCGCCTAGGTGTGCTAGGGTGAATTTTTTCTTATGTTACGATTTCTTTTGATTTTTTTTTTTTTTGAAAACCGAGGGAAAAAATGAGGCAAAGCAGAAAAATTGGGCCGATTCGTATGGTGTTAACTGTGCCTTATCGAAATTTACATTTATATTCCAATTTTTATTTGAATTCGAAGAGTTTTAGGCGACAGTGTGTAACTGTGCAATTGTGAGCCTAAACAGACAATTTTAAACAAGACCGCGTCGAGATAAAATTTCATATTCATATAAGAAATTATATTTTACAAATTTCTCTTAATTTTTATGGATATTGAAAAGCAGTGTAGTATTGGAATAATAATAATAAATAAATAAATAATAAATAAATAAATAATATATTAATAAATAAATAAATAAATAAAATAAAAATAAATAAAATAACAATAAATAAAAAAAAATGAATAAATAAAATAATAAATAAATAAATAATAAATAATGGAAATTTTACTGCAATTTTGTGTCCAAACGAACAATTCCAGAAAAAACAGAATGTTCAAAAAAGAACGTCATCATAACCACTAGTTGAAATCCGAAAGTGGTTCAAAACTGATTTTCGACAGGGACCAACAAATTAACGATGGGCTTATCGTAGGAAAATGTTCTAGGTTTGGGCCTACATTTCAGTGCTTCTAAAGCAATGTTTATGAAATAATCACGATGTCGTTTTACGGTACATACAGTGATGTGAAAAATAATAAGGACACGTGTGCCCAACAATAATATTTGATCAGAAAATAAGTAAAATGAGAGAATTGCTCATAAATAACTGTATTAATTTTCAGCTAATATATTACAGAAACAAGTTCCGTTACAAAAGTTCTTAGAATTTGTATACATTTAAAAAAAATAGGTTATTAAGCACAGATCAGTTGGTTTTGGTTGTGAGAATTAATAAGGACAGTTTGTCAATTAACTAAAATAAAATAATATCAAAACTTTTAAAAGTTATTTTTTGTGTACAAAAGGTAAGAAGAGTGATTGTAGTGAAACTTTAAATTCAATTCAAACTTAAGAACAGCAAAATTTTGTAGTTTTTAGGGAAAAATGAGAAAATCTAAGCACTGTGATGTAGAACTAAGAAAAACTATTAAAAATTTGCATAATGATGGAAATTCTTATAGAAAAATTTCGAGGTTGCTTGGAAATTCAAAAACAGTGGTTGAAAATGCTGTCAAATGGCTTCCGGTAAGAGAAACACGTGGTAGAAATCCAAGAATTATACCTACAGTTAAACGTGGAATCATTCAATGTGTAAAAAAGAATCCATTTATCTCATCGAAACAGATAAAAAAATGAAAAATGAAATGAAAAATGATTTAAACATAGAAATTGACACATCAACAATTCGAAAAACACCTATTAGAGAGAACCTTAAAGCTCATAGTGCTAGAAAAGTACCAATGTTGTCGAAGAAGCACGAACAACAAAGGCTAAAATTTGCTGAAGTTCACTCATGCTGGCCTCAAGAAAAATGGAGAAATATTCTATGGTCGGATGAGACAAAAATTAATTTATTTAGTTCAGATAGGGGTCTTCATACTGTAAGAAGACCAATTAATACGGAATACAACCCAAAAATACACTCTTAAGACGGTAAAGCAGTAATATCATTGTTTCTGGATCATTTTCCTACTTTGGTGTTGGGCCCTTGTTATCGTATACAGGGCATTATGAAAGCAACAGATTATGTTGACATTCTGCAAAATTGTATGCTTCTTTATGTCGAAGAAAATATGCCACTGCGATGGGTGTTCCAACAGGACAATGACGCCTAACATACAGCAAAGTGCACCAAGACGTGGTAACAACAAGGTAAATTTATTAGAATGGCCTGCGCAGTCTCCCGATCTAAATCCGATCGAGAATTTGTGGAATATAGTGAAAACTTCAAGTAGAAGAAAGTGTCCCACGAATTGCGATCTGCTATGAGAATTAATTCAGGCTGCCTAGAATGATATACTGATTTCAGCCTATCAAAACCTTGTTGACTCTATGCCTCGACGATGCCTAGCAGTTTTAAAAAACAAAGGAGCCTCAACAAAATATTAACCACTGGAAAACAGTATTAAAGCAGAATTAATTGTGAATCTCTTCTTTTTTGATAATGTTATAGTATGTTATAGTATTTGTTAATGTTATATAGTATTTAGATGAAAACACGAAGTGTCCTTATTTTTTTCACAGGGTGAATTTTTATTTTAAGTCTAATTTATTTAAAAATATTTAAAATAAAGACAACAATTTTAAAAAACATAATGAAACTCGTTTTGTAATATATTACCTAAAATATGTATATGTACAGTTATTTTTAGCAATTTCCTTTTTACTTATTTTCTGATCAAATGTTATAGTTTGACATTAGTGTCCTTATTATTTTTCACATCACTATACGTGATAGATTGGATCTAGTTCACTGGAAGATGTTGACAAATTCCATAATATTATGAATACTTTCTCCGTTCTCGAAATTCTTTAAAATAACTTCTGTAGTTGTAAAATGTACATCACATTCAATCAATAATTTCCAAATCAAAAATGTTTGGTGATTCTCCGAGAAGAACTTCAACTTTTTTCTTTCTGCAGGAGGAATGTTAAAAAATTTCAAAATTTTTGGCGAAGCTGTTAAAATTCATTCAGATAATGTTAGTAAATTTAAAATGTCACATGATAGACACGCTTAGTTTTCATGAAAACGTTTGTGTATCAGTTTTATAATATATTGCAC
>JAHXMU010000332.1:129691-150467 GCA_019455685.1 Philornis downsi
TATTACTCTACAATGCCTTAGATTTATTTTAACCATACCTTTTGTATTTATTTTTTAATCTATTTTTTAAATATGCACGTTCTATTGCGCCACCCTGTATAATAATTATCATAACAGTAATTTTATTTAACCCATGTATTCTGAGGTTTATATTTTGCATCAAATTGCATTGAATTCAATATAATTTGCCTCACATCTGATGGTTGGTAAGTAAGCTTAGTTTTACGACTGATAGTGGACAACATTGACATGTCTACTAGAGTACTGTACAAACAAATTGACGGATTTAGCGACTATAAATGATTCCTCTATAATTTCTCACCCAAAGACTGTATTAAGATTTAATGTTTCTTCTTTTATTGCGCGTTAGTTCAAAGCAACTTTTGATACTGACCTAACAAACGTATTTTTTTATCTAACGTAAGTGAACGTGGACGTCAGGTGAAGTTTACCGCAAGTTTACCCGATTGAAATTTCTGTACTGGTTTTGGAATCACACTTAGGACTGAAATGGTGAATATCTGAGAACACTAGGACGCATTGTTTCTTTCTTTGTAACCCTCTCATTTTCTTTATTATAAATTTTAATGTAAAATCAGCGTTTAATTAAATGGGAGATAAAAAGATGTTGTGAAACTGCGTAAAATAATATCTCGCATAAGTCTGTAGATAACCCAACCTCAAATCTTCAGCCAAAAAAAAAAAAGAAAAAAAAATTGGTGTAGCTATGTAATTAACAGTTCTTACAAGTTATGCTCTGTATTAAACCATCCCGAGTAGTGTGGTGCAGTATTGAGTAAATATATATGTCGACTTATATATTGCGTTTTTTTTTTATTATACAACTGTTCAGTATTAACATAAGATTGCTATATTATTATTATTAACTTAAATTTGTTTTACAATATCAGGAGCTTGTTTTTTATCTTTATTTGCGTTACTTCTTAAAATACATATATTTTTATTATACTAATTATATGACTTTTTTTTCTTTTTTTTTTTTTGCTTTATTCTCATTTCTTGTAAAAATTAATATTAATTTTAATTTATATTTTTTTATCACAGAGAGACGTGACTGGTTAACAATGAAAAAAGCAACAAAATGATAACAAAAAATTAAAGCGAATTTTTATATCAGCGTTAGTTCTTATTTTGCCATATAAAATCTGTCAGAACAAACGACTAATCAAGTTTTTTTTTTTGTTTTATAAACAAAACAAAAATAAAATAAAAATACAAGTTATTACATTATTCTATAACCAGAGAGCTGGTGCTTTATCGACTTCAATAAATGACTAGAATTTTAATCGATTGCAATAAATAAAAGTTTGCGGCAAATGTCACTACAACATTGTGGACTTTGAAAATGTTTTTCAATTACAAATTTAATTTGTCAGCAACAACTTTGATTAATTGTTTGTTCACACAGCCCGAAACATTCTCAGAATTAATTAGATCATAGTGAATAATAGAATGGCAACTCACGAATGACGTTTTTTCCCCATTTTTCTATGAAATAAAAACAAAACTTTCGTTTAACAAAAAGTACTGCTACTAAATTAAAATCAAAAAAGTGACTAAGTCTTTGTGTCATGTTTTCATTTATTAAAACTATAAACTATAAAACTTCTACATTTGTATGTATTTACGAAGGGGGGCAGATAAGGATGAATGGTCATGAGTAGTAATTTGTCAAAAGGAAATGGATGCCTTTTTACGCCTTGAGTTGGAAATATGTTTTGCTTGCGGGGTGCCAGCTCCTTTGGGTTTGTAAGACAAATTGAAATGTGTGAGTGCAGACATAGTGAGTGTGTTAGTTCAAATGTTTTATATTATTTCAATATATCCATTCGATTGGATAAAAATTATTTGTTGCTGCTGTTGGGTATTGTTAGTTTTTCTTGAGAATTAATGGTTTTTTAGGATTTTATAGATTTTAAAAGTATAATGATGAAAACTAATGTATGCTTTGAATTGCTTAACTTCCAACAGTAATTTACTTATTTACATTCATCAATGATACTGGGTTTAGTTTTTCGTGTGAGAGAAGAGGAATGTTCAAAAGTTTATTAAAACATCGCAACTTTTTAGAATAATTGCCTACTCTATTATTAAAATTTGCCAAAGCCCCAGTATAATATTTCGTTTTGTTTTTTCACTAATTGATTTGTGCCATAAATATCGTGAACTGTAAACTGAACTGAACTGCGAAATTTTCGTGTCAGCTGTTGTTTAATTGAGGCATACTCATACTAGTTCTGCTTGCGTACTTTTATTAGGTGCGCAACAAAGTTTCCGCTGTTTGCCAATAGGTGGCGCCAGCTGTAAGTGCTAGACGAATCTGCCATAATCTCAGCGTCATAAGCCAAGCTTAGGCATATGGTAAACATAGCGCCTCGACACAAAAGTGATTTTCTTTCGACGTCATATTCTTTTGGTTGCGTGAACATGTATGATTTTGTGTCAAATAGCCGTCATTTGAGGGAAGTAGTAATTTTCTTCTTTCAGTCGAAGAAAACGGCGGCTGAAGCTCATCGAGAGCTTCAAAACGGTAACGGAGATGCTGCTTTAAGTGAAACAATGCGTCGAGATTGGTTCCGTCGCTTTAAATACGGTGATTTTGATGTTGACGGCCGTCCACGTGAGGAAAGACGAAAATCCTTTGAATTGAGGGCATTTCTTGATGGGGATCCGTGTCAAAGGCAGGTAGAACTTGTTTCAGTAATAGAAGTTACCCTCCAAGCCATTTCCAAGCGATTGCATGCGTTGGGAATGATTCGAAAGCAAGTTGGATTCTTTATGAGTTGAAGCCAAGGGATCTTGAGCGTTGGTTTTTCCCTGTGAACACCTGCTTCAGCGGCAAAAGAAAGGTTTGCTTTATCGTATTGTACCGGGTGTTGAAAAATGGATTCATTACAGCAATCCAAAGAAAAGAAAGTCATAAGAACTACCTGGTCATGCTTTTACGTCGTCGCCTTTGCCGAATATTCACGCAGCGAAGGTTATGCTCTGTATTTGGTGGGACCAGGTCGGTGTTGTTTATTACGAGCTATTAAAACCAAGCGAAACTATCACAGGGGATCGATATGGACTTCAATTAATGCGATTGAGCCAAGCTCTGCTCTAGAAACGCTCACAATAAGCGTAGAGGCACGATTCTGATTCTTCAGCATGGCAACGCTCGGTCTCACGTGGCCAAGCCCGTTAAAACCTACCTGAAAACGCTGAAATGGGAAGTCTTACCCCATCCGCCATATTCTCCAGATATTGCGCCGTCCGATTATCACGATCGTACAAGTTCTGGCTGACCAGCCACGACACTCATATGACGACATCAAGGAATTGCTAGATTCGTGGATAGACTCAAAATATAAACAGTTTTACTGTGGCGGAATTCGAGTTTTACCAGAAATATGGGCAATACTTTCAGTAAATCATTTGTAAACATGTTTTCAAAATAAAGTTGCATTATTATAAAAAAAACAGCTAGAACTTAGTTGCGCGTCTAATAATAGTGCATGAACATTAGACCGTCCGTCGCAAAGATTTCTTCGTCTTTCAGTTTTTAGAAAAGGACTGTCGAACTCAGATCATTCACTATCACGCCAATGATAGCTATAATAAACAAGTAAAGTTTTAAGCGTCCAAAATTTTGTATTTATGGCACAACTGCCGTGCAGTCCTGCATATCAAAAACAAATTGTTAGGTCAAGAAGCTTGTAAACTCGGTGAATATAAGAGTTCAAAATTTTCCTATTCACGAGACGCAAAACAGTTCGCTTGTAAAAAAAGCGGTTAACATTTAGACCACATAATATGATTTTACTCCACTGCAAACAGAAAAAATGACTCCAAATTTGTTTTAAATGCATACAAATTGTGTAGCATCGTAGCGGAGAATATTTTGAAAAACGATTAAGTTATACTCGACAACTGATATTCGATATTATTGTTGATGACAATGAAGAAAACTGCCATAAACATGACTGTCACCATCTTTACTAAAAATCGAAGTACGAAGTGTGTTCAAAAAATAATGTGAATTTTCAAATTTCGCGGGCTACGTATTCGTATTCCTGCGCTTGTACAATGTAGACATCTGCCGAAAACTGCAATAGGCTAATGCAATCTGCTTAAATATTAACAGTAGTATATAAGTGGTATATGAAGAGACCCAAATTAACTGGTTTGAAATAATTATCTTTTAACTTGGAAATTTGAAGAGGTGGAGACATTTTTTACAAAAAGGAAAAAAAATCAAAAACAAATTAGAAAAAGGTTTTTTTGCTGTTGTTTAGGGATGGTAGCACAAAGCCTCCTAACGCCTAAAAGAGAATTTAGGCTACACGTTAATTCTACCTCTCTCGATATATCGTGCAGGATCCTGATAACAAATAAAATCGATTGAAATGATCCCAAGAGTTTTAAAGAGAAAAATATTCTGCAAAGTCCAAGGATTGATCATCATTAATGGATTATATCGGTATAGTAAGTGAGATGACCAAAACTTCATTAGAAAGATCAGGTTTTTGAGACTATTACAACTTTGGTCAAGGAATTAGAGTAGGAACGGAAAAGATTGAAGATGAATCAAAAAAGTGAACGTATAAGTAATGGCGGTATGATCATTTCTATAATGTGGGGATATTTGTTTTCAAAACGCAAATGAAATGGATAATAGTCACGTGTTATAATATCGTAAGGTGATTACCTTTGGTTAAATTATATTTTCGATCCAACCAACCGATTTCAATCCCGGACTGTGTATATAATCAAAATAAGAAACGATGCAATATTTTGGTATGATATATTTATTATATAGTTCGAGAGCAAATTTTGGTACTGCTACTATGTTTAGCAGGATTGTATCGTCTGAAGTCTGGAGAAATTAGATTTTGTTATTCATATTTTAAACAAATTGTACATCCTACAGCTCATAATTATCTCCATTAACAACAAATTGTCGACTTTCAATATCATCTACCATGCATCGTAAAAACACCCCCTTTTAATAAAACAATAAAAGTAAAAAATATGGTTCAGTAATAAAATAATAACAAAAAAAATGGGTATTGTCAAAATAAAAAACTTTGTCATATTGTGATATTAAACATATAAACGATTTGAGAGCAAATTCTGAATTTTCCAACAAACAATCAAGAAATTTGATTGATTTTTAAAAGTCAAAACTTGCATATTCTTACTGCGACGAATCAGTGCATTTCCATTTTCTTCAATTTCCGGCAGCTAAAACTAGAAATAATGTGAAATGTGATAGAATCCATTTAATTTCCCTAACATATGCTATTGGGACACGACTTTAACCGGCCTACCATTTTCCAACCCTTCGAAGAAAGCACCCATTCATTATTTAATAATTTATTAAATCAAACAAAACATGATTTAGTAATAGAATGATAACATATATAAAACCTATTTCTGTCTATATCTCATATGGAGAATTATGAGCCTGATACCTAAACAATAACATTGCTACTAGATTTGCTAATGATTTGTTTCTTTTCATTTTGTCGATTTCGTTATGAACTCTAATGCTAAATGTTTAATATTTAAAACTAACCATGGTTGAATTTTTGTACACTAAGAATATATTTTGTATTAGTATGTAAGACTTAAAATAGTTTAAAATAGGATTTCTCTTTTACTTGTTTACTTGTTGGTAACATTTTATGAATACGTTTTAGATATATTTGCTTTTGATTGTTTACAACTTAATATGAAAAATAATAAAAATAAATAAATTAACAATAATATTTATATAAAATTATCATCACTCTTAGTCACTGAAGAGAAGTAGAAGAAATTTTGAGAATAAAATTAGACTTCTTTCTCCATAGATTTTGTTTTTGTTTTTAGTTTTTCTTTTTTTTTATAAATATCTTTGGAAATATGTTTGATGTGTGCTGTGGGTTTACCTAGGAATTCATGTAGTTTCACTGATCCTTAGCTTAGTTCACCTAATTTCAGAGAAAGCTCTCCCGTGCTCCATGTCTCTCATCGCCCAACATTACACGTTGCGAGGGCGGTTCTCCATATTGATCTTGATAGTAATTCTCACGCATCATAGTGTTGAGGCTGGAGCACCTGAAGTACAGGATCTCTTGGAAAGGTTTACGGAAGTCACGATTCAAAGTGGCATAAATGATGGGATTGAGCAATGAGTTGGCATAACCCAGCCATAGGAACAATGAAGATAACGACTGTGGCACATGCGTCGTCTCGGACTCGACGAAGGGACGTATGAGAGCTAAAATGAAAAATGGCAGCCAACAAATGGTAAATGCGGACATTATAATGCCCAGTGTGGTGGAGGCCTTCTTCTCTTTGGCCAACTGAAAACGCAGTTTTTTCTGGTGTGGCGAACCCAAGAGGCCGCTGGAGCCACTGCCACCGCCATGGCCACCACCACTGTTGTGGCTAGTGGAGAGACCGCCGCACGTTGAGTAATTCAGTGATGTATTGCCATAGCTACTGTGACGATGCTGCCCATTTCCATCCAACTCCGTGTGACCTGGTGGCGAACCGGTGCCATTCAGAGCATGCTGCAAGTGGGTTTGTGCTCGTTTCTCCTCCAAAACAATGCGACGAGCTGCCCGAAATATCTGATAATACACAAACAACATTACAGCCAACGGTATGTAGAAGGAACCCAATGTTGCATAAATCTGATATGCAAAATTTTGACACACCGAACACATGGGATTACCATTCTCATCCACATGCTCATTTCCCAATATCAGGAGCGGTGGCAGCGAAATGCAAGCGGCCGCCAACCACACCAGTGCCACACACAACATCATGCGACGAGGAGTACGTTTCACCCCATACTCCAGAGGTTTGGTAATGGCCAAGTAACGATCTACGGAAATGGCACACAAGTTTAGTATGGATGCCGTGCAGCAAAGCACATCGAATGATACCCAAATATCGCATAACAGTGGACCGAAATTCCATTTTTCCAAAACCTCATAGAGCAGTGCCATGGGCATAACTAGAACGGCCACACAGAGATCAGAGAGAGCCAAAGAAACTAATAAATAATTACAAGGACGACGCAGTTTACGGACCATGCACACGGCTATGCACACAAGGACATTTCCCACGATAGTGCCCAGGATTACAAAAAGCAGGACTATGCTAACGAGTACAGTATGGACGGCGGGCATTGTAAATTCGCCGAGCGGTGATAAGGTGGACGAGGAGGACAGCGATGATGAAAGGGTGGGTGATGACGGTGACCCATCCACCGATGACCACTCCGTTTCATTTGTTGACAGGGATGACAAAGTTGATGTGACGCTATTGATGAGTCCATTGCTATGCGGGGCAGGCAAAGTTGATGTAGTCGTTGATGTGGTTGTTGTCGTGGCTGTGGTGAACATTTTAATAATACTGTTGTTGTTGATGCCCGAGTGGCTATAAGAGGTTGCAGTAAAGGGGTCACTGTTGCCATCATTTACTATGCTGTTGTTACTTCGGGAGCGCACCTTTTCACTACTGGCCTCCAAGATGAGTGCTCGTGTTATTGGCAGTTGAACAACGGATAAAAAAGAATGATTCAAGGGGTCGTAATCATGCGTAGGTTTATCTTCACCTATGACCAGGGCTTCTGCGGCTGCAGTGCTGACCACTTCAAGCCAACAATCACTTAAACTTAATATCACGAAAGCGTAGAATCCTAATCTAAATAACGTCAACATAAAATGTCTCAATTTATACGATATCCTTTTCACAGTAAAGGATGCAGAAATTGATGATGATTTTTGCTGTTGATGCAGGGAGAAAGTGAAATTATTATTAGCGGTATAGCTGGCGGATGGAGGAGAGTAATGATTTGCGTTTGAGTCATATACATCAGCAGAAGATAAAGAAAATTTGAAACTTTTATTCAAATCGTCTGGGGCTAGTGAATCCATATGATAATTGTTGGTACCAAAATGGTTGTTTAGCTCTTTGGTTACGTCTCAAAAGTTTTGAAACTTTTTATGTGTAAAATATATTGTTATGATTGCTTTGTAGTAATTCAAGAGTTGCGGCGGGCGTTCTTCACTCAGGCATCCACCATTCTCTTGTTAAATTCGAGCTCTGTGGATATCTTCGTATATACGAAATGTTGTTCTTTTGCTAATTTATGCGAACTTTGGTGATCAATTATAATATCAGGCCACAGTTCTGTAAGTAAATCCATTTAAATTGCTTCGCACTCTTTCGCTCTCCCCACTTTCGTTTTATCTCAATTAATCTGAAATAGTTTGGTTTGGTTTGGAAATGTGTGTAGTGGTTAATTTATTTTCCAGCTGGTCCTGTTACTACGCTCTATTTGTGTCCTTTTAACATTGCACTGGATTTCTTGCAGTAGTCTTCCGTTTTCACTTGCCATTTATCATAATTCTAGGCTTGTTTTGCTCTATTCATGTACCATGTCATTCATTCGTTCATTCACATGTCTCTGGTCGAAGAGTGTGTATGTCGTATTCTGCCAGTCTTTCATGTGTCTATCTGACATCCTTCTATTCATGGGCATTCATTTATCAGTGTCCTTTTTTTTGCCTTCAGTTTCTTGTGTGTTCGTATTTCTCATTCCTCATTCAGTGGGTTGGTTGTGGGCGACGACTAAGTGCATTTGGTTGGTCTCTTTAGTGTTGGTTGTAAGGTTACTTGTTCAAAAAATATGTTTTGCTGGCTTATGTAGCTATTCGTTTTCTTTTTATTTTTTTTTTGTTCGATATAAAGTGAAAATCTTGTTCCTCGTTTTGAAACCGCTTGATGGAAACACTATAGTGATTGTCCAAAATTCTGAAACAAGATGAAAGGAAAAGATATTACTATCACACAATGTAAAGAGTCAACTTGAAATAGAAATTTTAATATTAAACATGTAATTTAACAAGGGTTCATATCATCACATAGTCGCAGTGTCGTAATTGGATCTGCAATAACGTTGTAGTGATACTTGAAAACGTGCAACTTATTTGTAACTGCGTTTAAAGTTACATGTAGGATATCTGTTGAGCTGATTTGAGTGGCATTTAAACTGTAAACGTTTACAAACTAAAAGAGTATTTGGTTCGAGGGGCCAAATTACCAAAGTACTTAAAGTACTTAAAGTTTATAAACAGTTTAATTCTAAATAGGAAACCAGCAAAGTAGTTAGACTATGATGATTTTAAAGATAATATATAATACTTAATTGAAATCTGAGCTATTGGAAATTTCATACAAACTGAGAAATTGGTTATTCGAAAACAACGTCGCCTTTTTGGCAATCTAATTTAAAATTAAAAAAAAAAAATAAATTAATTTCCCCAGTATGTAAAGAAATATATCGACATTTTCAGAAATTTTACTAAATGGACGTTTTTGATGAAACTTAAAAATGGGAATGTAGAACAATTTCTGAAAAGCTTTTCTGATACAATGAAAACTAAGCAAGGAAATGACAATAGATAAAAACAATCTCTTCTCATATATTATACCTATATATTGACCTATCTCGTTTTCCCTTCAATAAACATTAGTCAGCAGTCAGCACCAGGTAATACATCCTCACCCACGGTTTGGGCGGTCCTTTAAATGAGTACTTCATTTGATATGACTGTTTCTCGCGTACGAGTTTATCAATTACATAGTTTTTAATGAAATATAACATACGATATAGGGAAATATAATAAATTTCAAATATACATATGACACATAAAAATATTACAATAATTTTCGAAAACGCCTACCTTTTAAAGGATGGGTGCAGTCATTGAATTGTAAGCTTAGTCTTGTAAGATGTAGGGTAAGGGTGTCCCAACAAGAACGCAAGATTTAAATAACTGATGCAGCAATTGAATTGTTTCTCTAGCTGTATGACATGTGGCGCCGTCTTGTTGAAACCACATGCCCTCCACATTAATTTCTTCAATTCTAGGCACGAAAAAACTGGTTATCATTTCACGATACCGAACACCATTGACTGTTTGCGCTTGACATGCCTCATTTTCATAAAAAAAGGTCCAATGATTCCTCCAGCCCAAAATCCACACCACACAGTGACACGTTGAGGATGCATTTGCTTCTCGTGAATCACTCGAGGATTTTCCTCACCCTCATGCGACAATTCTGCTTAGTCAGCTGACTTCAGTTCATCAGTCAATTGAACTTTGTATGCAAGAATATGTAAATCTTCAAAATTCGCTGCATAGTGGATTTGGAGACATCAATTTGCTGAGCTCGGTGTCGCATTGAGGTGGATGGAGTTTGAGCGACATCATTACGTACAGCTGCGACATCTTCGGTCGATCGACTGGTCGGAGGCGCATTGTTGTCTTTGCATCACTACCAGACCCGTGTAGAGCTCCAGAGCGTGTAGCGCTTCATTTTAACTCCTCGTACCTTCTGCTAGCAAACAATGACAATTGTTCAAATGTCAAACAATGATACTTCGAATGGGGAAAAATTTAAATCTTGCGTTCTTGTTGGGATACCCTTTAGATAAGTGGTCTTGCCAAATAAAAAATGTTCTCTTCTCTTTCGTAGCATGTCGCCACACAACCTCTTTCCAGTGACATTTCATAATTGTTAAATTTTTTTAATAATCAAGCTCGCAATAATCTTATTTTTCTTTATTCAAAACCTTTAGTATATCGTAGAAACTATTCAAATTTCAAGAAAAATATGATATTGTTCGATGTAGCCACCTTTACCGCCACCTTAATAGCATTGCAGTTCTCCGGGAAAGCTGCATACACTGCGCGAATGTGGTCTGATGGTATTTTGTTGCACTCTATGCGAAGAACAATCTTTGTACAAGTGCCAAATTTTGCACTTTTTATGTTTAGCAGGACTTTAACCGCAGTTAATATATTAATATGCCCCCATGCTGCGATCAGACACTTTGAAATTTTTCGGCAATTGAACTGAATTTTGTCGTGGATTACGTTGAATTCTAGCCTTCATCTTTGGGAGGAATTTGAGGCTATGTTACTGTTTTTGGATGTCCACATCGATGATGTTTTTTTTTATGCTATAGCATCGTTGCAGCGTGTAATGGGTCAAATACAAAAATATTTTATTCACACATAAATGTACCTAACAACAGATGGTTGGGGTTTCCCAGCCGTATACAAAACTATAACACTACTGTGTTGGATTTCTACATCGATGAATTTTTTTTTAACTGCGACGTAAGAACGATATTTTTCCGTAGGCTCGTAAACAACGCTATAGACTGACGCTTGTTAAACGATGAGCGCGCTGCCATTAGCCGTTTGGTTGTCACAGCAGCGTCAAGTTGGTAACATGGATGCCGCTGAAGAAAAATGGATGCCGCTTTTGCGCTACTATGTATTAAGTACATTTGCCCATCAACCAATTTTCCTGACCTAGGGCCATATCTATCTTAGTTGATTCTAACTACCGATTCTACTACCAATTAAAGCTGTTTTGCAAAGTGACTTTTCCAACAGGAAAAAAAAAAGGAATTCAATTAAAGGATGATTGCATTGAAAATCTATAGTGAAATCAAGATTAATACAAAAAATATAGTATTTTTTTCAGACCTACCGTCCCGTTTTTCCTAATTCTTTTGTGGCAAGTCGTGATGGTTCATTCAAAAGAAATTAAAGGTTATATTTACAATAGCGTCTTATTTAGTTCATATGTGTAAAATTAGTTAACCCACAACCGAATGCTTCAAGTATAACGTCTATTTATACATTTTACTAACCAGATGTGTAAATGATGCATATGGCGAATTACATTGGCAACATGAGGCATTATGAAGTGTGATTTGTCTCTTTCCCATTGTAGGGTTTTGCAGCCTTCATTTGTTATCACAGAAAATATTTTACTTGAAGTTTTAGCTGCAAGATGTCTACATAACTTTTGCAGACTTTTAACAATATTTCTCTGACCTTTTTCGCAATTCATCTAATGAATACAGCCATGAAAATATAATTGCATTTTATTTGTTCGCTTTGTCAACAAACGCACTTAAATAATAAATGTAATATTTCAAAGAGCTTTCTGGATGGAAAAGAGACGACATTTTTCACAAAAGCTATATAATTTTTAAATGTGTATTAAGCGAGGAAAATATTTTATGAACCCTTCCTGTTGAATAGCAGTTATGATTGTTGGTTTTGTGTAACCGCAATTTGTTTCGTAAAAGTATTTTCTCAATAGGGTGATATTTTTATATTGTCAATTTTTAGTGGAAAATGAAATGAAAATATGAAAAATTGAGGTAGAATTTTCAACAGAGGATACAGACTCGATAGTATTATCTAAAGGAGATAAAGATTTTTTCTTGAAAATTGATTTTTCTTACGATATGCCGGAGCTTTTAAGTAAAAAAAATACAGCTTTTTAAATTCGTAACATTTCACCCGCCAACCCCTTTATGTAGAGAACATCTTATATGTAGAGTACGACTTATATATGAAGGATGACTTACATATATACCTATATAGAGGACGACTTACATATATAGGGCTTATAACGTAGTAATGGGCGACAGCCGTACGTCTATCGTAACGAATGCGAGTGGCGGTGTCAGCTTAGACTTTAGTTAGCTCTCATCTGAAAATCCTATTTTACTGAACAGAAGGAAAGATTGACGTAGCAGAATTGCATACATAGGGCGTAATAAAAAGAAATCCATTACTATCCCATTACTATCCACTATACACATAGATGACTTTAGTAGTTTGTGTCTCTTATTGTATAAGTGCGATTGGATTCCGGTAGATGGAGTTAAAAAACTGCGAAAGTTAATAAAGTAGGTGTTGTCTTGTTATTGCTTAACTCAGTGTTGTTTGAGCGCGATTTCCTCGATAAACACGAAAATGCACGACAGGCGGCTGAAGACGTCTATAGTGTTGATGGTCCTGATATTGCAACAGCCAATCAAGCACAATTTGGGCTCCTTGGATTCCGATGCCATAATTTTCATATTAAAAATGCACTACGTTCGGGAAGGCCAATTGTTGGAAATGTCGATAGAACAATGGAAATCGCGAAGTCATCTAAGCACTGTTTCGATCGACCAGGTATCAAACATTGCATAAAAAACCGTTTGGAACCACTTGAATAAGGCTGGATACAAAAAGAAGTTCAACGTATGGATGTTATACGAAAAAAACTAATTTACAAAAGAAATCCACATTTGCGAATTGCTGATGATGCGCAATAGATTAACCCATTTCTGAAGCGATTGCCGACTGGTGATGAAAAGTTTGCGACGATGCATCGCACAAGCGGAGTGACGGTAGAAACGTTATTCTGTATGTTAGGTGAAAATGGCAGGGAACTATCTAAAGGTTGTCCCAACAAGTACGCAAGATTTAAATTTTAAATAAAACACAGATATTTAAAATCGTGAAAATTTTTAACTTTACTTTTACTTTTCAATGACAGTTTTGCATAAATGCTGCGGCATTTCATTAATGAAGCGTCCAATTTCCTCTTTTAAGACTTAAGTTGTCGTCGGCTTATTCGCGTAAACCATCGACTTCAAAAAACCCCAAAGAAAAAAGTCTAATGGTGTTAAATCGCACGATCTAGGCGGCCAATTCTGGTCTGCAAAACTCGAAATAACAAGACCGGGAAATGACTGATGCAGCAATTGAATTGTTTGTCTGGCTGTATGACATGTGGCGCCATCTTGTTGAAACCACATGCCCTGCACATTCAATTCTTCAATTCTAGGCACGAAAAAACTGGTTATCATTTCACGATACCGAACACCATTGACTGTTTGCGCTTGACATGCCTCATTTTCATAAAAAAAGGTCCAATGATTCCTCCAGCCCATAATCCACACCACACAGTGACACGTTGAGGATGTATTTGCTTCTCTTGAGTCACTCGAGGATTTTCCTCACCCTCATGCGACAATTCTGCCTATTGACGAAGTCATCAAGATGGAAATGGGCCTCGTCACTAAAGATGATTTTATGGGCAAAATCAGCATTTTCATGTTATCTCTCCAATACCCAATTAACGAACTCCCTTCGCTGTCCATGTTCAGCTGGCTTCAGTTCCTGAGTCAATTGAACTTTGTATGCATGAAGATGCAAATCTTTCGGCAAAATTCGATGCATAGTGGATTTGGAGACACCAATTTGCTGAGCTCGGTGTCGAATTGAGGTGGATGGAGTTGTGAGCTCCATTTTTACTAACCTCGTACCTTCTACTAGCAAACAATAACAGTTGTTCAAATTTCAAGCAATGACACTTCGAATGGCGCCAAATTTAAATCTTGCGTTCTTGTTGCGACACCCTTTACTAGGGAGTAGCTGGCGCTCCGCTGTCCGCTTAGGCCAGCAGAGGAGGTGTTAAGACCCATCAGAACGCCGCCATGCCACACACATCGACAGAGACTCGCCAAAATCTCCGGGAGCTTGGATAGGGGGGTTCTTTTCCGGATTTGGCATCAAGTGATTACACCTGTTGCCGTCTGTGGCGAATGATTTTGTTGGTGAAAAATTCACCTCGGGAAAAAATCGTTAAAATCGCAAAAATCAACTGTCCCAGTCGATTTTTTTGCTAATAAAGACGAAGGTTTCGATGAGAGAGGCATAAGGAAATTACATTTAAAATGGCAATTTTATATATATCTGTATATGCTAAATAACGCTTTCAATATCATGAATAGCTTTTTACTAAGTCTTAAAATATATCTTTCACGTTTGGGAATAAGGTCTTAAGTCAAAAAAATGCATTTTGAGTTTTTGATTGGGTTTAACTCAATTTTTTTTCTCTTTCGTTTGGTATCAATAATTGAAATCTAGCACAACTGCATCCAATCGTAATCATTTGGTCTTTAGGCACTAAGTCAAATTTTATCCTGATTTGCAAACAATTAAATAAGTTTCAATTTTACATTACGAAAAACTATAGTATATGACTTAAGACCTTATTCCCAAACGCCAAAGATATATATGCGACACATTTTAAGTCGTTTGTTCTGTATGCATCATTTCAGTGCTTTGTTCCATGACCAGAATTATTCTATTTAGTGGTTTCAAAACGGTCGGTCTGGCTGTTAAATACCTGTCATCTGAAGTCTTATTTATTCAGTGAAAGTTTTGCCATTTACGACTATGGATCATTTGACAACCGAAAAACACGTAAACGTTGTTAAAACTTACTACAAAAGTGGTGATTCAAATGTGGAACAAATTTTTCTTCAGCGATGAAGCTCATTTCTCTCTCGGTGGTTACGTCAACAAACATAATTGTCGCATGTGGGGCTCAGAGAACCCAGAAGTGATTGAGGAAAAACGATTGCATTCGGAAAAAGTGACTGTTTGGTGCGCACTATGGTCTGGAGGTGTCATTGGGCCGTATTTTTTGTGAAAAGTATCCACTGGTGCAACCACTCCTGACAATGACATTGTATTTCGTACACAATGGCAAGATCCAAACATTATAATGACATGAAAACTTTCTTCGAAATCATGGGTTTTATTCAACTTTACTTTTGAAACTTTGCTTTATTTTGGATAACTCTATTACCTGTCCCTTCTGATGTCTTTTCCTATATGGGAGACATAGCATTTGGGATAAAAGTATCGTCATTGGATTACCAATTGCACTTACAAGTTTCGTACAAATTACGAAAGTTATTCTTGAACGCAATCACGTAGTAGTTATCAAACTTTTTTTTTTATATTTATTCTCTATGTTTTCAGTAAATGTGAAATTTAAACGTTTTCTTTAATTTTCTTAAATATTATTTCTTTTTGATCTCAAAACAAAATGCTTAAAAATTTGGTACAGATTAATTGATTTTTTTCTATTTTCACGGCTTTCTTAGTTTACATTTTTTCAAAGTTCACTTGCAAGAGCAAAAATCAATTTAGAAAAGTATAACTGGGAAATTCAAAGAAAGCACAACATAGCAAACTTTTCGTTTCTCATAACAGTTTAAAGCGCAATCGTTTCAATATTAAGAAAAAAGCGAATATAACAAGTTTCTGATAATCTTCAGCATACCGGGTTATCCATTTAGTGGTTTTAAAGCCGTCGATCTGGCAAAGCTGTCAGTTGTTAAATGTCTGTCGTCTGAAGTGTGTTTTATTTAGTGAAATGTTTACTATTTACGAATATAAATCGTTTAATAGGCAAAGGACACATAAAAAAAGTTAAAACTTACTACCAAAAGGGGTGACTCAAATATAGGCACTTTTCGTGCATTATGGAGTGATTGTGGTCGTCATAATCGAACTACTGTGCAAGGAATTGTTGAGATTGTAACGAAATTTGAATAGACTGGAACCGTTACAGATATGGTCAGGTCTATGCATCATCGCAATGTACTCGTTGACGAAAATATCGCTTCTGTTAGTAAAAGTGTGGCGCATAATCCGAATTTCAATTCAGAATGGCCGCATGACAACCGACTTTTTATGGCCTACAATTAAAGGTTATGAAGATGACGATATGTGATTTCAACAAGACGGTGCCACGACCGATTTTTGGCTTTATTGCATGAGAAGTTTCTAATAAACGTAATTTCACTTTTTTAATGCGTCAATTGGCCACCAAGATCATGCTATTTGACACCGTTAGACTTTTTTTGTGGGTTTACGTCAGAGATCGTTTTTACACGATTAATCTACAAACGTTGGAACGTTTAAATGTCAATAATCGTCAAGTTATCGCTGAGATACCGCCCGAATTGTGCTAAAAAGTGGTAGAAAACTACTTTAAAAGGATGCACTGCTGCAACCAATCCAGAGGTTGCATTTCGTACGTAGTCGCAACGTCCAAGCATTGTAATGAAATAAACGTTTCATTGAAATCATAGCCTTATGTGCATGTCTTTCAACTTTAATTTTGAAACCGAAAAGTCGATAACCCGATATTACCATACTAATGTTGAAACCGCATAGAAAAATCTAGCATTCCGCAAATATCACCTTCTGACGTACCTCCATCCTCATAAACAACACAAAAAACCTAAAATTCGGTGCTGCAACTAAGTTCACTAAAATATATCGTAATCTAAAAGAGAGAGAAAAATAAAGAGAAACGTCTTGTCATAAATGTATGCCATATATTCGGATAATTCCTGTAACACATAAAAAGTAAATATGTACAGAAGTAAAGTTTATGCACATTTATTATACATGCACATATTTGCTGAATAAGTACATTTTATTTACCTGCCGTCACACTGCGTTCGTTGCAAAATCATGAAAACAAAACAGCAAACAAAGTAATGCAAAATTTATGTTTGAGTTCGCGGAAAAAATTACAACGAAAGCAAAAAATATCGTAAATCTTCATAATATTTACGGATAAGTTTCTCCTTGATTTTAACGTTTTTCTTTGCATTATTTTCCAAGAAAATATGGAAAATATGTATGCAAACAGAAGACGGAAAACGTTTTTCATTATTTTCAATAATACGCATGAATGATTTGGTGAGAGGGTAGCAAAACATTCTACTGCCATGTCCTTAAACAATTTCCCAGTAGTTGAGAAAAAGATCTTGACATTTTCATTGTTGTAATAGATTAAATTAACGAGATTACATTAGTCTCCAGAGGAAACGAAGGGAGGCGTAGATAATGTCAAGTATTTGTTTTTTCTTTTGATTTCCTTCGTAAGCACAGCAACAATTGTAGGAAATAGTTTAGTACAATGGATTTAGAATAATCAAGTTCTTGACAGTCGTCTTGACTTAAGATGACAATTAAACTTTCTTATTCGTTAAAGAAATTTGTGCAATTTTCAGTGAAAATGACAGTATCCTTCAAGTTTTTAAGAAAATAAACAAATACGTATAAAAGGTAGACCATACAACAGTGTACGATATAGGACTTAAGATGAGAGTTGTTTCTGAAGTCCACAAGTCATTTGAATGACCCTGTTATGTTGGAAAGTGCAGAAAATCAATTTCATGATGACAGTTGGCAATTTAGGAAACAAGAGCATTCTGTGAAAAAAGTATCGGGAATAGATCATTTAAAAACCCACCCCACTTACAGGCATTGCCAAAATTATTTTTGTTACTAAGTTGCGACAACTATCCTATACATTGACGCAAAGTTTGAACCCGATTTGCCATCTAGCTTGTCTACACAGTGCCCGATTTTGTCAGTTCATCTCAAGTTTGTTTTGCGATTATTACAATTTGTAAAAGAATCGAACAGAGAATTTGTCTTTTGTCGGAATTTTGAAAATGTTGCAGTAGATTTTCGGTGAATCAACTTTATGAAAAACACGTCCATATGAGTGATACAGTGCATTCGAACAAACGGTTGAGATGATTGGCTGACTGACCAGCCTCCAATATCTTCAATCGACATTACCTTCTGAAAACAGGAGGCTTGTCGGCCTTCAATAAAGGAATTGGGGATATAAAATTGTTATCTAAATTTAATAAGCGATAGCCGCTGAAGCTTCCAACAAACCGAAGAAAACACTTCAAAGTCGACCAAAAGTCGAAATAATTTTCTTTAAATGTTGCGATGTGTTGCGCTCTTGGTTTTCTTATCAAAACATCAGAGGGTAAACAAAAAGTGTTATCTGGGCATTATGTGACGTTTGACAAATCCTTCGTGGCAAAAATCCTAAAGAAGTTGGACATTATGATAACGCATCATCTCATAAGGCTATCATTGAGGAAGAATTTCTTAAGAAATGCCATTGAACTATCATCGTGTCCATATAGTATGACTCCGGCCGAATTTGTTCTCTTTCAAACTACAATTTTGGATCACCCGTTTTCAGACGATTGAAGACATAAAAGCAAAATCGCGGCGGAAATTGAAATCCTTTCCTGAAAATGCATTTAAAAAATGTTTTGACGATTGGGGTGTTCGTTGGCGTAAGAATACCGTTTCAGAAATAATGTACTTTAAAAGCAACACAACAAATTTGAATGAATAATACATATTTTGTGATTTATAATAATGATTACTAATGATTCCCAATTGCATGAAAGTTTTTTCAGAGAACTTCAATAATCTATTATTTGAATCTGGTTTACCTTATGTCAGTCATAAAACAACATTTTCATTACTTCGGGAACATTGTTTCTATGACAAATGCAGGTTAAATTCATTGGTTCCCATTCCAAGTGGGTGACAGCGGCGAAGACGAATTTTTACTGGGGATACGGCTATGTATTGTGTATGAAATGAAATATCTTTTCACATGCCCACATATCTGGCGGTGAATCGGTACAACTTCATTCATGTAGTTAAAATTCGGTCAATAGGAAAAAATTTGCTTTCACAAAGTCTAAGCCTATCTCATGAAAATAATACTTTTTTTGGGCGTTTATTACAAATGCTTTAATTAAAAACAATGTGAGATTACAACGAATAAATAAGCGGAGAAGCAAATGTTCCTCATTTATAATACCAGGTGTGCAACAAAGTTCTCACTGTTTTTTTTTTTTTTTGTTTATAAAAATGCAACTTTATTATGGAAACATGTTCACAAATGGTTCATTGAGAGTATTGTCCATCGCTAGCTACTAATTTTTCCCATCTTCCTGGACATTCCTTGATGTCCATATGAGTGGAACTGGTGGTCAGCCAGGCTCTGTGCAAACGAACGGAATAAATGATAATCGGACGGTGTGATATCTTGAGAATATGGCGGATGTGATAAGACTTCCCACTTCAGCGTTTCCAGGTTTTTTTTAATGGCCTTGGCCACATGAGACCAAGCGTTGTCATGCCGAAAAATCACTTTTTCGTGCCTCTCCGCTTATTGTGGGCGTTTTTCGCAAAAAGCTCGTCAGAATCGCATTAATTGAAGTCTATACCGATCACCAGAGATGGTTTCGCTTGCTTTCAATAGCTCATAATAAATAATACCGACCTGATCCCACCAAATACAAAGCATAACCTTCGCAGCGTGAATATTCGGCCGAGGCGACGACGTAAAAGCTTTTTTTCTTTGGATTGCTGTAATAAATCCATTTTTCATTACCCGTTACAATATGATGAAGAAAACCCTTCCTTTTTCATCGCTAAAGTAGTAGTTCACGAAACGACGTCCCTTGGCTTCAACTCATACGGAACCCAAGTTCTTGCTTTGAATCATTCCCAACGCATGAAATCGTTGGATAATCTTGGAAATCGTTTGGCACGTGACTGCTAATACTAAAGCAAGCTCTACCTGCGCTTGGCACAGATCCCCATCAAGCATTGCTCTCAATTCAGTGCCTTCGAAGGTTTTTCGTCTTCCTTCACTCGAACGGTCGTCAACCTGAAAATCACCATCTTTAAAGCGACGGAATCAATCTCAACACGTTGTTTCACTTAAAGCAGCATCTCCGTAAACGTTTTGAAGCTGTCGATGAGCTTCAGCCGCCGCTTTCTTCGATTGAAAGAAGAAAATCAGTACTTTCCGCATATAACGATTATTTGGCAAAATCGTATATATTCACACAACCAAAAGAATATGACGTCAAAAGAAAATCACTATGTTTACAATATGCCTAAGCTTGGCGCATGATGTTTAGGTTATGGCAGAATCGGCTCACACTTATAATATAGCTGGCGCCATCTATTGGCAAACGGCGGGAACTTGTTGCGCACCTAATACTTTAATTCTGGGTATGGTTATTGGAAATACTAAAAGTACATTTCTGTTTAATTTGCTTGGAAAAACTAGCGAGGCCCATATAATATGTACCGTGTTACCCAGTTTTTGGTTTCGAAAGTAAAATTAAATGAAACACACATACTCGTAAGGCTATGATTTCAATATACCTTTTTATTTTTGTTTTTTCATTATA
>JAHXMU010000332.1:155467-192275 GCA_019455685.1 Philornis downsi
ATGTGGCATAATCCTCTTAAGTAAGGGCATAGGCGGTTATTTACATTTGAAAAATTGTTTGGATTTGGTCAATAAAACACAAAATATTTATTATTTATTCAAATCTACTTCCGAAATAATACACTAATACCATTCTATAATCCAAACAACTAAACATGTTGCAAACACAGTTTTTAGAAAAACTTTTGTTCTCACCCCGAATTCTGTTTTATGTCTTCTGTTAGCTGAAGATGGATGCCTCGGAGTGACAATTTCAGTTTTGGAAAGAGACAGAGCTGGCAAAACCAACCACATCGATAACACTTTCCATTAAGGTTTTGGACTAAAGCAACCAAATGTCTTTTCTAGGGCAATTTGATGGTCTGAATTCGAATTTGTAATTGGTTTTTCTCTATCACGTCAGATTTTCGAGATACAAAAAAAAATCTCTTTTTATACGTTTTTTACATAAACAATCATTAGTTTATTTGAAAATCAATGAATTTTCAAAAATGAACGGCTTTATTAGAACTGCGTTTGTATTTTGTTGCTTCGGTTTCGCGAATTAGATTTCCACCTATAGTCTCCCAGCATGTTTTTGTCCCAAAATCCTTGATAATTTCTTCCAGTTTTCATTAAATCTTGGTGAGCACGCTCCCCTTGTTCGTCGCTCACGGCTCCTAGGTTTTGTGGAAACAAATCTAAGTGCGAATGAAGAAAACACATTTTGAGTGACATTCGTGCACCTAATTCGTGTTAATTTTTCAATAATTCAGCAAAAATTTGTCTGTAGTTTTCACTCTTATTGTTTCCAAGAAAACTGTTTGCGATGTTCTTGAAAGATTTCCAGGCCTGCTTATTCTTTCTCCAATAAAAATTGTTAAAAATTGTCATCATTCAAGAGCTTCCTGATCTGAGGCCCAACAAATATGCCTTCTTTGATTTTAGCATATGAAATTTTAGGAAAAATCGCTAACAAATATTTAAATGCTGCACCATCTTTGTCTTGACAAATTTCTAAAAAAAGGCCCAATTTTGTGTGCAGCGGCGGAAGAAGAACATCATTTGGATCAATTAATGGTTTATTTGAAATGTTTTGTTTTCCTGAACTGAGTATTCCATCAGCTGTTTATATTTTGTGCAGTCCGCGTTCGGTTGAGTTTTTCGCTTCGTTTAGTAGTAAACAATTTATTTTATTTAAAGAATTGTTGCTGAATTGGTTAAATAAGTGCTCACATTCCTGTTCAGACACCAGCAAAAATGGCTGCCTCCGTTTCGTCCGCCTGTGGCTTAAACGAACCGAAACTACCACCCTTCATTCACATCAGTGAGGAATCCACCGTCGACGGCAGCTTTTTAATAAGTTCGATTGTGGGACAACGTTTGCATAACTCGAATGCTCGCACTTTGCTTATTTGCTTGCAACACAATTATCAACATTATTTTAATGCCGGCATGCGCCTCGGTTACAACTGCAATATTTTCTTAGAAAAGGTTGTCATTGATGTCTCCAGCGATATGGCCAAAGACTTTGAAAACTGCAAATGGCTGACAGATGAACAGAAATTAACCGATATGTTATTGAATGATATAAAAGAGAAAATTGCTGGTTCTAATTTTACCACACGCATCAACAATACCATCATCATAGATAACCTTTCCATTCTGTATAATTTGGGTGCTTCCAAGGAGAATGTGCAACAGTTATGCCATGGTCTGGTGGCTCTCACAAAGGAAATGCCCAATTTGACCATTATCACGAAATTGAGCAATTGCGATATTTATGCTGCAGGC
The DNA here is from genome assembly GCA_019455685.1 of Philornis downsi. Taxonomy (NCBI): domain Eukaryota; kingdom Metazoa; phylum Arthropoda; class Insecta; order Diptera; family Muscidae; genus Philornis; species Philornis downsi. Next base: position 157,241 of record JAHXMU010000332.1, read on the forward strand.
GATAACAATGTCTCCAAATTTGGTTTCGTCCACATACAAGTGATAAAATATAAGAGTGGTGTTTTTCATGAAGTCGATGGGAAATTGTTGATCAAACGTTTCCAAGATTATACCACTAAAGAAGTACTGTACAAAGTTAATGATCGCAATATCAAGATTTTCAATCCAGGAGAGATAGGTTTGAAAGCATAAATTAAAAAGTTTCCTGTAAATGATTTGCAAGTTATTTGAACAAGCACATGGACTGCAATTGAATTTAACAATAACTTTCAAGAAAACTTTAATAAATGTGTATTTTTTATGCAAAAGAAAGAGAGTATTCAGGTCTTTCTGGCCACTCTGTTCTGACGTAATGATGACATGTAGCGCGACTATTCCACAGACAAAGGAAACAACAATATTTTATAAAACCTCTTTGCATACCAGTCATCAAACCAATGTCCTGAAACAGATTAATTTACAGTAATTTACGATGGTCTATATTATATACACAAAGCAATGTAAAACATACACCTTAAGATCATCACAGATCTTCCACGATCTTTATTATCGTTGTATTTGAGTAATGTCAAAATTTCAGTCATTGATTTGTAATTTTCCTTTGTATTAACGGCATGAGCAATGGTTATGGATGCTTTTTCATTCCCATTATGCAAAAGAGGAGCCTTTAAACTGTACTTAGAGTCATCAATAAATGATCTCCATTCAGTATTGTCATATGGCTAATTCATTTTTTGAAATAAATCATCTGGATCAGTACAGTATAGAATAGTTTCTTTTGAAATACTCATATGCAGCCAATTCCAAACCTCTGTAGATTGTTACTTTTGTCCCAACTGCAAGATGTTTGAAATCGAATAGAAATAGATATTCTTGCCATTTGACCACTTGTATAAAACAGTTCTGCAGCTATTGCAAAATATTGACGGTGTCCACGGTTTGTTCAAGTTTCTGACAGTAAAACCAAAATAATGCAAATTATGCATATTTTAATGATTCTGATATTGCATATCCTTTTTCTCCAACCAAATATTCACCATACGATCTCCCTGACATGCTTAAACGCTACTATTATGAAGATTTAGAATGAATGTGGGCTTTTGTCAAATTAATAATTGTAAAATTTTCGTGTCAGTATTGACTCTTTTAGAGTATTAGCAGCATTCATGCGATACAAAATTAACAAGATGCGGTAGCTCCATTTTTATGCCAGATTCGAATTCAGCACACCCTGATTAGTTGAAAAATATCCTTGGTTTCTGCAGTCAATTTTTTCCGTATTTGTAGACAAGTGTAATATTTGTTGAGTGGTCTTTTAACAAGAATTCCGCAATAACCAAACAAATCAGTCAGTATTATGATGACTTTTGATTGACTTTAAAGGTGCCTTTTTTGTTTTCGGCTCAGTTGTAACGCATACAAATTTACCAGATTGGTAGGTTATTTCCATAAAACGCTCAAAATGGCAAGCGAATGAATAGTGTATGTAAGAGAGTCTTTATGAAACATTAACATTCTTAACAAACAATGCTACCATTATATATTCTTTCATCATTTCTTCACCTTGTCTCATACAAAAGTAATAATTCTACGGTAAATTTCTTTAATAAAAACAGAAGCTTTTCTAAACGAAGGTCCATTTAAATTACAAAGATAAACACAATTTGATCTTCGCTTGCTTTGCGAACGAATTATTGAGCGATTCGTTTTACGGAAGCAGATAGGCTGTTAGTTATAATCAATATAAAAGTCAAATCATAGCAGCAGAATATTCTTTGATAACTCACCAAGCAAATCCAGTATAGCATTTTTTCTATTATAGTTTCTGCAGATTGTAAAATAATTACAAAAATGTTATTAAGTGTGCAGTTAAGTTCTCAGGCAGGCAGGCTTGGCCTGCTTCTCCGTATATCTCGCGCAGAGCTCACCTCAATCGCATTAATTGAAGTCGATACCGATCCCCAGTGACAGTTTCATTTGGTTTCAACAGCTCGTATTAAATAACACCGACCTAGTGCCACTATATACAGAGCGTGACCTTCGTAGCGCAAAAATTCGGTAGAGGCGACGACGTAGAAGCGTGACCGGGCAGACCCCATGACCTCTTTTTCTTTGGATTACTGCAATGAATCCATTTTTCATCACCCGTTAGAATACAATGAAGAAAATCTTTCCTTTTTTTGTTGCTGAAGCGATTGTTCCCAGGCGAAAACACGACGCTCAACGTCCAATGGCTTCAACTCATAAGGAACCCAAGTTCCTTGCTTTTGAATCATTCCCAACGCATGCAATCGCTTGGAAATGGCTTGGCGGGTATCTCCTAATACTGAAGCAAGCTCGACCTGTATTTGACACAGATGCCCATCAAGCAGTGCCATCAATTCAGTGCCTTCGAAGGTATTTCGTTTTCTTTCACGCGAACAGTCGTCAACATAAAAATCACCGTGTTTAAAACGGCGGAATCAATCTCAACACGTTGTTTCACTTACAGCAACATCTCCGTAAACGTTTTGAAGCACTCTATGAGCTTCAGCCGCTGTTTTCTTCGATTAAAAGAAAAAAATCAATACTTCTCTCATGTGACGGCTAATTGGCACAAAATCATAAATATTCGCATTATTAAAAGAATATGACGTCAAAAGAAAACCACTATTGTGTCGAGGCGGTATGTTTACCATATGCCTAAGCTTGGCTCATGACGTTTAGATTACGACAGAATTGACTAGCATTTACAGCTGGCGCCATCTATTGGCGAACAGCGGGAACTTAGTGGCGTATCTAATATAAATAAAACAGAATTATGCGCTTTGTATATAAGAAGGTCCCCACTGCAAGAGAATTTCAAAACTATCGGGTTGCGGGGGAGAACGATTTAGGAGAAGTTAGAGCAAAGTCCAGTTTATTAGGTATTATTCTAGTACTTGCCTTTACACATATTTGCGTTAAGTTTTTATGCCACACAAGTTATAACAATTTTGCAAAACATCAATTTTTGAAACATTCAATTATATCTCGAAACATTGATTTATATGAGGATATGGTTTTTGTTATTATCTTTAAATCCTTAAGACACAGTCCGACTTCAAAATTTCATGTATTTCAATTCCCATATATAACCGATTTTCTGAAAAACGTTTAATATTTCGGAACAACAGATTACCAGTTAAGTCCTCGCAGATCATTTGAAAACAGTTATCAATTTCGCGCCAACAAAGTGTGAACACATATACAAATTTTGGACAATTAATTTATTTTTCAACATTTCTAAATGTTGAGGCGAAGAAAATGGTAAACTTCTTGTCTTGTTCTGCATTTCCTCTTGGCAGTGGATTGGAAATCCGTGTTGTTTAAAAATCATTGTCTAAGAAAAAGCAAGAATTTGCCATTTCAAAAGTATCAATAATGTTCTAGAAATAACATGCACACTTCGTCGAAAGGCTATAAAATTATTTTTAGCGCACCCTAATACATCTATAGAATATCTAATATCTATCTAATTATATTCAGGTATCCAATTGGAAATTGAACGCTGCCATTCATTCATGCATTTCAATTGCATCCTACGCCAATTTATGCCGCAATTTGCAATATATGCAACAATATATGTTTATTTTCATCTTTCCACCGCGGAATGAGCAAATGTCATTAGTTTATTAAAAGCTGCCAAAATATTCAAACAGCCAACCGAATCGACCATCACATTCATCGCCGTTGCTCTTCGCTCCTCGCCCATGTATCGATTCAATCTATCTAAAATTCGTTCGAAAATGTAGCAAAAGTGTTTTAATTACATTTTTTGTTTTTGGTTTTGAACATTGTGGCGAATATAAAAATATCAAACATTTTCGTGTTGGTGCAATAATATTGTTTGTATATTTTGTAATTTTGAAAGTAATTTAATTAAAATTCACATTCGTAATGACATTTTTTGGTTTAATTATAATAGAACTGTTGTAAACTCAGTCTGTGGTGTATGATTTTTATAGATATTTGTCGGATGGTTGAAGGAGGATATCAGTGTACTCGTATATAATACTTATTGTATTTGATTAGACCACCACATTAATTAGTTTTGACGTTATGAGGTGCAAATGTGCCAATTTTAAAGCGATTTTCTTAATAATTTGTGTCGTAAAACAGTCAAAATTTTGACAGTTAATGTGCAGACATAAGAAAGATATATATAATATTATTTAAACGTTGGGATTAGAGAAGTGCAACTTTTTGTAGGAAAATGCGCAAAACTAATGATAATTTTAAATATTGGAATTGTTTTTGTTGATGGACGCGAAAATATAGAAAATTTTAAGTTTAAGAACAATTAAAAAATCCTGTAAATACGGCTCTAGCATTACCGCATACAATTCTATTTATACCCAGCAAAAGATTACAATACAGAAAGGCATAAAATGACCACAATACCATATGCAGAAACTATATTAATTTGAGTCGGAGCTGCTGAATTTAACCTGTTCTTATCATAGGTGAATACTCAGTAGTTCTGAAGCAGTGCTTATGAACTAATGAAAATATAATTTTTTGGTGAATATATGACAAATTCGATCTAATTCCAATTAATATTATTAATATAATTTTGAAATCCTTAGAAGTTTCTCAAAATAACTTCAATGTAATTGAAAAATATTAGCGTTCAAAATACCAGTTTAGATGGGGTCAGACGAATTTGAAAGCAATACAAATGTGATTCTTTCCAATGTACTTTAATTTATTTCTTTTTGTTATCTAGTATGCAAAATGCGCTTGCGAAGGGCTCTTTAAGGTGGTAACACGCGGTACTATTTTTTTATTGCTATAACGTTTGTTTTTTCCTTAATCGAGGTGTGATAAAAAAATAACCGTTGTTTTAAATTTTTTCCAAAAAGTATTTATTTATTCATCAATTTCTATTTATTTCCTTTAAAGTAATCCCCCTAAGATATAATACACTTATGCCAGCGTTTTTTCCAATCCTCGAAACACTTCTGAAACGCACTTTTTGGTATCGCCAACAGCTCCTGTTTCGATTTTTCTTTTATCTTCTCAATCGTAACAAAACGCTTTCCTTTCATCGGTGTCTTCAGTTTTGGGAAGAGGAAAAAGTCAGCGGGGGCCAAGTCCGGTGAATACGGTGGTTGAGGCATGCTCGCGGTTTGGTTTTTGGCACAAGCAGCGATGTGTGAGCTGGTGAGTTATCATGATGCAAAATCCATGATTGGTTTTTCCACAATTCTGTGCGTTTCTGACGAATTGCTTCGCGCAAACGGCGCACTAAAATACGCGAAAATCAAACATACGTAATTCTCGAAATTTGAAAAAACCTGTTTTTTATCACACCTCGTAGTCTGAAAAATACAAAGCGTCGTGTAAAACATTGTTAGCTAACATACGTGGAATAAAACCCCGATTATTACGAGGGCGGTCTCAAAGCTAGCTATAACCTCACAAAGAAAAGTTGAGAAATTTTTTTTTTTTTTCAACATAATCTCCTTTTAACTCCATACATTTTTTCCAGCGATATTCAATAGCTTTTATACCCTAATTATAGTAAGAACTGTTAAACCTCTTTAAAAGATTTATTAAACGCCGACTCCACTTCTTCATTGTTGGCAAATCTTTCGCCACCGGCACATTTTTTCAAGTTTTGACATAGAAAATAGTCCGAGGGAGGTAAATCTGGCGTACAAGGTGCGTGATGAAGCAATTCAAATTTTAATTCGTTAGTTTTGGTTACCGCATTGTCATGATGAAACAACACCTTATTTTCGCAAAATGCGGTCTTTTGTCCATAATTTCATCACCAAAACGCTGCAATAAATTAGCATAATATTCTCCGTTGATGGGGTTTCCTTTCTTTGCGCATTCCGAAAAACAAACGCAATGGCCTTCCCAGCAGATGAAACCGTCTTTGTCATCTTTGAACACGTTTCTCCCATTCCAGTCCACTGCTTTGATTGTTCCTTTATCTCAGGTGTGAAGTGGTAGACTCATTCCTCATGAGCTATTAAAAAAAACACTAATATTTAAAGGAAATTTAAGTAATTTCATAATTATTATTTAAGATAACTATCTACGATCTAATTTTCTGTTGGTAGTGAGAAAAGCACGCATTATATAAAATTTTCAATTATTTAATATCTACACAAATTAATTTGATAGCCACTCGCATTGTTGTAGAGTTCTTATAAGCTAACACGAAAATTCAAAAACTTTCATGTACATACATTAACTGAAACAGACAACGACGTTTCCGAAAGTACGTTTTAGAGAATTGTATTAGGCCCATTGATTACTTGGCTGTTCGAAGTATTTGTCCGCATATTAAGGTGATACCGAACAACATGAAATAAAAAACCGGGAAATAAATACCTCTCCGATTTCGATAATGAATACAACATAGTATTTGATTGCACCACCACATTAATTAGTTTAGGCATTACGAGATGTCTAATTTTAAAGCAGTGACAGTGAAAAAATTGAAAAAATATCTGTAATAAATATCCTTCCTACATGTCTTATCCGATTCCAATCAAATTTCATGTAGTAGTTTTTGAAGTGCTCCCCAGCTAAAAGCTTATATAAGACTCTCTAGGTTTGATAGGATCTAACAGTCGCCATCTGAATTGTGGGGTACACGGAAAAGTTTTTTTTTAGTTGTTGTATAACCAAATCAAATTTTTTCTTTAATTCAGAATAATAACAGATTTATCTATTTAGTGGTTTCAAAACCGCTGGTCTGGCAAGGCTGTCAGCTGTTAAATATTTGCCATGTAAAGTGTTATTTATTTTGTAAAAGGTTTGTCATTTACGAATATGGGTCGATAGTTAAAGCTTAGTACAAAGGTGGTGATTTCAAAAGTGAGCTTTCAATCGAACAAAATTTTCTTCTGTGACGTTCAGAATCGTCATTAAACTGCAGTTCAAGGGGCCTAAAAGTTTAAAAACAGAAAGCGTGTGAGCTGTCTAATTCTGAGAAGCTCTCCCATGTCTCATTCATGAGATGCAAGGGAATTTGTTTTCAGTTGTTGCCAAGCATAATGAATATGTCAGATTTTTGCATTCTCTATTCTATACGGAATTTCCTTTTCAATTGTACCTCACACTAATATACCATTAGTCCGAAAGTTGTAGCAAGATAGTCTGAATTCATAGTATTTCCTTCCACGTTTCCAACATATTATTGCAGCATTTTATGTACAGCTATGGAAATTCAATAGTACTCAAATTACAGTGATAGAGCTCTTAAAGAACCGATTACATTGCGGTCAACAGGAGACAAAAAACCACGAAAGTTTTCTAATTATGGAGCCACACATATGCACTCACACCACACTATTAATGACTATCGAGAGAACTGGAAAGGGACACAAACTAAGTTGTCGTCAGCTACAAGTATTACTCGAACTTTTTCTAACTGTTGTTTCATCTATTTGTGAATTCGAAATTCCGTACCAAGAAAAATACAAATAGCCATTAGAAATGTTACAGACATTTTTGATGATGTAAATTGAATTTCACAACCACAAAATATATTTGAGTTTTGGCGTAGTTATGGCAACATTGAATTAAACAAATTGCCTAAGTTTTTCGGCCCTTCGACACAAATTATTCAAATTACTTTGTGATAGTTTCTATTTTTTTTTTTCATGTATTTATTTCTATTTCTGTTGTTACACACAAAAACAATATTCCGTTGTTCACGTATGTATAAAGCATAGTGAAAATAAATCCATTATTGTGCCAATCGATGGACAGTTTTGTGATTGCTTGACTAAGTATTGCTTGAGCGGGCTTCAAAGATGGATCCCAATAAAGAGAAAATACGCCATATTTTATAGTTTTTCTTTAATAAAGGCGTAAGCCAGGCGAATAAAAGATACTATAACGCCAATCATGCACTATTTTTTTTTCGTCGACTTCATTCCGGTAATTGTGATGTCATTGATGAAGCACGCCATGGATGGCCAACTGTCGGAATTGTCGATAAAATAATGAAATTTGTGAAGTTCGGTCGTCAGGTTGTCAGCACTGTTTCGATTGCATAGTAGCTAAACATTGACCCAAATCCGTTTGAAACTACTTGAATAAGATTGGATACAAAGACAAGTTTGCGATTTGAATGTCACTCAAGTTGACGTAAAAAAAAAACCCTCATGGAATTTCCATCTGCCAATCAGTGCTTAATACGAGCCCAAACCACTATTAATTCGTACAGCAAGCACTTATATGCCAATGTAAAATGTAAAGGTACATATTTTATGAAATAATATCGACAACAACAATAAATTTATACTTTTATGAAATCTTGTTTTATTATCTTTAATTTCATATATAAATATATGAACATATCATGATAAAAAGTTTTGAAAACAGAAATTTATGGGAAGTCCATTTATTTTAATGGAAAAAATTTGACCACTATTAATTCGTACAGTGGAACATTTTATATTTTAAAACTGTGACACGCCCCCTTTGCTTTTTAAAACTGCTTCCAATCGCTTTGGCATTGTATCTACTAATTTTTTACACTCTTCAGGGGTTATAGAGTCCCAAATTTCCGTAATTTTGGCTTTCAATCCACTAAGAGTGCGTTGTGGGTCATTTCGTAACCTCCTTTTCATTAGTGTCCACACGTTTTCGATGGGGTTAAAGTCCGGACTAGATGATGGCCAGGGCAGAACACTAATGCCATTTTCTTCTACCCATTTTTTTGTTCTTTTAGCTGTATGGGATGATGCACCGTCTTGTTTAAATACATATTCGCCACAGTCAGCTAGCTTTGATACTGACGCAATGAGATGTTCTTGCAATATATTAATATATTTTTCTGCATTTACCGTTCCATCAATAAAGTGTAGCTGACTGACACCCTTTGAGGACATACATCCCCACACCATAATGCTAGCTGGAAACTTTACAGTACGCTTTAAGCAGTCTTTATGATATGCCTCTGTGCTTGTACGAATCACCCTTTTTCTGGCATCACCGACGCATACGTCAAACTTCGATTCGTCGCTAAATATAATGGTGTTCCATTGCCTTTGTACCCAAGAACGTCTTTCTTTTGCCCATAATAGACGTTTTTTCATTTGAAGGACAGTAAGTAAGGACTTTTCTTTTGCCTAAAAAATTCAAGTATCAATAAATGTTTTTCGTATCACCAGTAGTAGAATGTTAAACTTACTTTATAAAAACCGTAACCTATATTTTTCATTTGCCGACGGGTCCACTCACGTTTAATGTTTTTCCAACTCTTTCTGACCACTCTGAAGCTATGTCTCTAACAGTGCCTCGACGATTTTCTTTAAGTATAACTGCTAAAGCTCTTTTTTCGCGCATCGTTATTTTGGGGACCCGGCCCCTGTTTGCTACGGTATTGCTACAATTCCCATCTTTTTTGTATTTTTGAACAATACTTGATACTGTTGATCTGAGAAGCTTTAATTTAACCGATATTTCGCTGTAGCTTTTTCCCGATTTGACTTTATCAACAATTAATAATCGAATTTCTTCACAAACTGGCTTACCACGTGCCATCGTTGAACAATTAGTCACAATTAAAAAGAAAAAACATGAAAAAAATCGTATTGTTGTGGTATTGTTGTTCCATTGCATTTCTTTGCTCTAATAAAACAGTAAATTTTCATTATTTGTTGACATTTTGATTTTCAGAGTTGTTTTCAGCTGAATTTGTACGAATTAATAGTGGTCAACTTTTTTTCATTAAAATAAATGGACTTCCCGTAAATTTCTGTTTTCAAAACTTTTTATCATGACATGTTCATACATTTATATATGAAATTAAAGATAATAAAACAAGCTTTCATAAAAGTGCAAATTTAATGTTGTTGTCAATATTATTTCATAAAATATGTACCTTTACATTTTACATTGGCATAAAAGTGATTGCTGTACGAATTAATAGTGGTTTGGGCTCGTAGCAAAAAAAATAAATTCATTTCTGAAACAGATTCTGATTTGCGATGAAATGTGGATCACTGACTACTACGTAAAGCTAAAAAGCTCATGGTCAAATAGTAGTGAGCCGGTGCAAACGGTTTCTAAGCCGGAATTGACAGTCACTACAGTTTTGCTACTATGAGCTGCTCCTCTACGGTCATCCTTTTAGCTCGGATTTGTACCATCAACAATTGAACCGGGCGGAGGAAGCAGTCTCCCATGCAATGGGAGAGGAATTGAGTTCCATTAGGACTACGCCACACATATGTATCGATATTGACCAGCCAGAAGCTCCGGAAGTTTAGTTGAGAGATTCTTGTGAATCCACCCTATAGTCCAAACCTGCTGGTTTGTGAAAATTAACTACCACAGTTTTTTGCCGATAGGGGCGAGGGTTTCCGTGCGAAAGGCACAGTGAAATTACCATAAAAATGGCAATAAGTAATCGATCAAAACCGTGCATATTTGAACTAAACCAGATCCTTCTAATTATGTCAAATAAAGACTTCAATGTCATGCAAATAACGGATTTTCAGGAGCAGTTTTCTTTGGAAAGACTACAGAATATAAACATATGCCTGTCTCATAGTCCAGAAATCTATAACATAATACAATATATACAATATATATAATATAGTATAATATAATATAATATAATATAATATAAAATAATAAATTATAATATAATATAATATAATATAATCTTTATATACATAATTCTACTGTACGGGCGTTGTCAGTGAACTCCTCCTAAACGGCTGGACCGCTTTGCATAAATTTTTGTATATGCGTCTGTGTGGTGCCCGGGATGGTTTAGATTTACAATTCGGTCCAATTTGACAAAGGGGCGTGGTACCTCCCATACAAGCAAAAAATTAAAAACCAATTATTTCTGCTCCTGCTTACGGTATTTGAACAAAATTTGGTGCGTAGGTTTGGTGTACATATCTTAAGTGCTACTGCAAATATGGGCGGGATTTTCCGTTGTCAAGGAAAATGGATGAATTTACTACTCTAAAGTTGCAGCTGTGAACGTTGATGTTTCAAACGAACAGGCTCCTTGCTTCTCGTTTACCGCAAGACCTACTTCTGCTGATTTTTTCTCTATGCTTGAGAAGGTTTTTGAATGAAATATTCAATCATTGATCAATTAGCATGCCCAATTAGCATGTGGCTTTCGTTAAAGACTGTGTCAGTTTCGCGGCAGCTTTTTTAGTAATCATCTCAATAAATTTGTAGAACAGATCGTACGATTGGATACTTAAATTTTTCAGTTCTTGTTTGGATTGTTCACTATAGACTTCACATTTTCACACCAAACCGAGCCCTGAATGCACTTCGGACTATCGAAGACATGTTTATGGTTTTCTCCAGGATATGTCGTAGGGCGTATATATGAAGGTTCAATTCTGGGTTCACAAACTCCAAAACTACGCTGGTAGAATCCATTCAAGTTGTGTGCATCAAGGTCTGATGTTGCTGTAGTTAATATACCAACCTGGATCGTAATTTTTTAACTACAGGACTTCATACCCTTAGATTCTAAATATTGGTCATGCTTTCGTTTACTTAATTTCTATTTAGAAGCTCTACTATCAGCTTATTGAACAGCCGTTATTCAACAGCTACCGGCAATTGGTCTTTACAGTTTTCGCCAAGCTTCGAAAGTCAATCTGTGTTTGTGTGACAAGATTTCAATCGCAGAATAGAAGATAAGGTTCTCAATCCCTTACTTTTGACATTCTGATGGTATTTAATCTCACGTTCCTCTCAGAACGTTTTCTTTTGCTTACAAAACTTACTTCTTTCTTCCTCTCCTTATAGTATTTATTAACAGTTTGCGATACAATTGGCTGCAGTATCATCATATATGCAGCATAATTTTCCAGGGCCTATCTAATTCCAAGTTTTCATATTTAAGTACGAGATTTGCAGCAGTTGCATTTGAAGGCGCAGTACTTTGCCAATGTGTTGTAAAAGTACTGGGATTAGGAAATTTTTGTCTTGGTAATTGAGGGAGTTTGGTGGCATAGTCGGTAGCCATCTTGAACGGAGAAGATTTGCTAAGCCCAAATTTTTTGTGTTGCTTTATGTACGTCCCCATTGATATATCTAGTGTCAGCTACTACCGTGTACGGATCAGATTATATATTAGCAACAGATCATAAGCACGTCCGTGCTGCAGGAACCATCTCGAATCACCGTTTGGTCCGAACGCAAACAACTGTTTACTACAATACAAAAACTGTTGTATATTTATACCATCTTGATCTTTCTTAAAATCGGGCTTTAGATGTTTCGTTTTTGGCTACTGTTTGTGTGTGAAGGTTGTCTTTTGTTTGTTTAAGGAATTGAATTGAGACGTGTCTAAAAGATTTTTCGAATTATTAGTCCTATCAGGGAATTTGCTCGCAATAATTTTTTAATTCGACATTTACCATTCCGATCAATTTAATTTAACCTTATTCAGATTCTGATAGATTTCGTTAATTTATTGATTTTAAATTCCTGTTTCGTGGGGGAACATCGAAATTATCTCTGTTATTTTCTTTATCAGATTAGCGAATATATTCGTTCTGATCCGTTTTCCTAAAACTTTTTGTGTCGGCAGTGCCTTTCACGTTTCTATGATTACCGGAGACTTTAACTGCATGACACTCCATACATTTCAGAAACTATTTTGCTTTATTTTAGTCCGTAAAAACAGTAGTTTGTACGATATGCCCAATAAACTCATTTAGGAAAAAATCATAATTTTTTATTAAAAAGATTAGTTATTAGGGTGATTTTTTAATCCTAGTTTTTTCTTAAATCGAATAAAACACTCAAATTTGCATCACACATTAAAATTTTTTTATTGGGATCGATAAATGGTCTTTGTCATTTAATTTTTAAAGGTAATTTCATGAAAATGTTATCCGCGGCTCCGTCTCAAAATGTCCATTCGGAAGGTCCAATTTTTCGTCACTTTTTCGAGCATTTCGGCCTGTATTCCACGAATAACGCGTGTTATGTTATCCTGTAAGACTTCAATAGTGTTCGGTTTGTCCACATGGACTACCGACTTGACATAACCCCATAAGAAATAATCAAGAGGCGTTAAATCGCAAGATCTTGGGGCCCAACTCACAGGGTCAAATCGGGAGATAAGCTGCTCACCAAATTCATCCCTCAACATATCCATTGTTTCACGAGCAGTGTGGCATGTTGCACCGTCCTGATGAAACCACATGTCAACCAAGTTCAACTTAGCCGATTGGGGCAAAAAAAAAAAATCCTTGTGGTTGAGTAACATATGCCCAATGGCTGAGAACGGCGACGAATTTACATTTCACGATCGCCTTTAACACTGGCCGCTACGGCTGCAATATTTTCTTCGGTAAGCACTCTACGCATGCGAGTCGATGGTTTTATGTCCAACAAAGTAAATTTGGTGCGAAATTTGGAGATAACAGCACGAATTGTTGATTCAGCAGGTCGATTATGACGACCATAAAATGGTCGTATCAAACGATGTACTCGTATGTACATTTGTCACAGAAAACGAATTTTGATAATAAATTTCAATGATTTGCAATCGTTGCTCGTTTGTTAGTCTTTCCATGGTGAAATGACAGAGTATACTGTACACTTTTCACTTTGACATATGACGTTTGGACGCCATTGCCAACCAGTGCTGCCAACCTGAAAAACTTAAACCTTAAAAAATATAGAAAAATAAATTATAATGATATGATTATTTTTTGGCAAACAATACTTGTGTTAACTAAACATATTAATTCCAAGTACGAAACAAATGTGGTTTAATTTCAAAAAACAAATTTCGTTTTTAATTTTCTGAAGAAACAAAACACGAAATAAACACTTTCGATCGGGATGGAATTCTGTGCTTCTATATCTGGGTGAAAACGTTAGTAGCGCCGCTGTTAATACAAGTACCAGGATTAAAAGTAATCGCCAATTTACGAGAATTCCTGGAATTCACAAATTAGCCGTAAATCTTATTTGCTCGTTCTGTCCGGTACTAGCGTTGTTTATTATTTTTTACTCGCATTTCAATAATGAATTCTATGCAATGTAATTATTTTATAATTGTTTGTATGTTTCCACTAATTAAATTAACGAATATAACATTGACATCAAATGTCAGGTGCAGATTTCTCTTTAATTTCCGTTCATTTATTTTTCATTAAACCGTAAACATGAAAAACGATCTTAACACAATACTTCTGAAATGCGACCGTGGATGGCATGAATGGAGAAAATGTTCACCCACATTTACATTCGTAGATGTAAACACTGTTTGCGTTGATGTTGTCATTACGTACAGGGTGAACAATCTCGTCGGTTGTTTTTTAAAGTGAACTGAGAAAGCTACAGAGGGAAGGTAACCGGTTTTTTCTTGTGGCCGGAAATCGTCGATGGTTTGAGGTGTCAAATCAGGTGTCATTGTTGATTGGATTTGGCGCAGTTGGTTTTCTTCCTGTGAGACGCCGCTAAAGATCGAAGTTATACAAACAGTCGGCAAAAGATTCATACTTTTGAGCAAAATATTATCTAAATAGCATTAAAGCTAAGGTAAAGTTGTCCGGGAAAAATGGAGCATAAAGTTTTGTAGCTAATAATTGAGTTGGCAGTATTTACAATTCTCAAACTGAATGCCACTGCCAATAAGACAAAAACATTTGAATAAATTTTGACTCGTGTTAATTTGATTGCAGATTTACAAGCAAAACACCTTAATAGTACACCCTTTACCTTTTAGTATAATTAAACCACAAAAAATGCATATAATTTAAAGCTAATAAATTAACTTATTTTGCAATTATAATATTGCCGCTAATATATCGACAGCATAGATGTGTGTAGATAAGCCCTAAAACACGCATCAGACCCGTTTTAAGTTTGGGAATATAGAAAATATTAGAAGTGCCAGTTATAGGGCGTTCCATTTTTATTTCATTGAATGATAATAATCTGGACCAAAGTTGACTGAATTCCATGCAAGTGCTTGAAAGATATGAAGCTAGGAATGTATGAGTCCAAGCAGTTGTGTGTACGAGAGGTAACAGAAGAGGCGTGTTTTTAATCAGTCGGTATTTTTAAGTTATATTGAACGTTACAAAACAAAACAACTTGCAGGAATTCGAGTTACTGCCTTCATTAAATTGGGGGTTGCAGAACAAAAGTTTAACTTCGAAAAATCGGTCACTTTGTGTGGGAGGTATTGAAAGAGTTGGGCCGATGTGGCCCATCTACAATCCCACCGAGGACCTAACAAAATATTAGACTGTGCCAAGTTTTTGGCAGATTTTATAAACATTTAATACGAGGGCGCCGCCAAAACGATTTAATTTTTCAACATAATATTTTTTTTTAGCTCGATACACTTTCCAGCGATATTCAAAAGCTTATATACCCCGTTTATAGTAAAAACTGTCAAACTCCTTAAACTAGCCATCAATCGCAGACTCCACTTCTTCATTGTTGGCAAATCTTTTACCACCAAGCCATGACCTCGCCTGCAGATGAAACCGTCTTCGCTTTTTTTGGACACGATGCTTCTATTCCAATCCACTGCTAATAATGTTCCTTTGCCTCAAGTGTAAAGTGGTGGACCCATGTCTCTTCCATGGTTACAAATCGAAATTCGGCTTTATTGCGGAGAAACTTTGCCAAAATGGAATCTAACTAAACTTTAATATCGGTTAAAATGAAAGTTTTCAAATGTTAATACTTATTAAATTACACAACAGTGACAATTTTTTCCATGTTTACAAACTCACATAAAAATAATAAACAAAGTGGAGCCTTGAAACTTAAAATACGAGGTTTGTTCAAAAAACAAGGCGAATTTTCATTTTTCTCAAAAAATATTTATTTAGTCATCAATTTCTATTTTACCTGCTTCAAAGTAGTGACCCTCAAATATAATACGCTTGTGCCAGCGTTTTTTCCAATCCTCGAAGCAGTTCTGATATGCACTTTTTGGTATGTCTTTAAGCTTTCTCAGCGATTCGGTTTTTATCTCCTCAATCGTCGCAAAACCTTTCATGAGTCTCTTGGGAGTAATCTTGGGAACAGGAAAAAGTGGCAGGGGGCCGAATCTGGTAAATACGGTTGCTAAGGCATGATAACGGTATTGTTTTTGGCCAAATAATCTCTCACAAGCAAAGATGAGTGTGCAGATGCATTATCATGATGCAAAAGTCATGAATGTTTTTTCCACAATTTCGGGTGCTTTTTTTCGTATTGCTTCACGCAAACAGCGCTTAACTTGGAGGTAATACTCCTTATTTACTGTACGATCTTGTGGTCAGAACTTCTAACGCACTACGCCATGGTAATCGAAGAAAACAGTAAGCAAAGCCTTGACATTTGCTCGAACTTGCCGTCCTTTTTTGGCCATATACCCATGATTCGCCACCAGTTATGACCCTTTTAAGCAAATCTGGATCGTCGTTGACGCCATTCAACAATTACTAAGCGATGCTCATGCGAAATTGGTTTTGGTCAAAATTAAGTAATTTTGGAACGAACTTTGCTGCCACATGCTTCTTGCCCAAAGTTTCCGAAAAGATTGCATGGCATGAGCCAACCGATATGCCGATTTCTCTAATTGCAATTTTTCTAATTGTGATACGGCGATTCTCCATAACAATTTTCTTCACTTTCTCAACATTTTCATCGGTTGTTGACGTGCTGGGGCGTCCAGAGCGAGCATCGTCATTCATATCTTCTCGACCTTCTGTGAGAAGCTGGTACCACTTGTAAACATATTTTGACTCAGCGTACTCCACCCGTCGAAGTTTGCAACGAATTTTAACATTGGATCTTAAACTGCATCCATATAAGCTGCAATTAACACAAGAATTGAAAGAGTCTGACTTCATAGCAAGGCTCGCATTTGCTAATGAAATGCTTAATCGATTTTCCAATTTTGACAATATCCTTTTCTCTGACGAGGCTCATTTCCTTATGAATGGGTTCGTAGACCGTCAAAATTGTCGTTACTGCAACAGTGAAAATCCCAAAATCAAACACCAGAAACCATTGCATAGTCCTAAAGTGACAGTATGGGCAGCAATCTCTGGCAGAGAGATTTTCTTCGAAAATGCGCGGGGCCAAAACGTCACGGTTAATACGGAACGCTATGTTGAGATGTTGGACGGATTTTTGGCTCCAGAAATTGAAAGTTCAAGAATAGTGAATTCCAGAACTTGGTTCCAACAAGATGGGGCTACCTGTCACACATCAAATGACTCCATGGCGGTGGTGAAGCAGATGTTCCCTGGCAGACTGATTTCGGAAAAAGGTGATATCCCATGGCCCCCAAGTAGTCCAGACTTGACGCATCTTGACTTTTTTTTGCGGGGATACCTCAAACACAAAGTCTACAGTAATAATCTAAGAAACATCGTTCAGCTCAAGGAGAATATCCATGGTGAAATGGCAGCCATTACACCAGTATTACTGAAGAAAGTTTTCAATAATTTTCGTTTGCGGTTAGAGGAGTGCCGTCGTAGAGAGGGTCACCATTTAGATGATGTTATTTTTAAAAAATAAACTCTATTTATTACTCTACAATGCCTTAGATTTATTTTAACCATACCTTTTGTATTTATTTTTTAATCTATTTTTTAAATATGCACGTATGCCACCCTGTATCTTCGAGACGAGTGTTCCAACATAAAAAAAAATACTAATCGGAAGTCGAATGTACGTGTCCGCTGAACACACCTCGTATATGTTTTATGAGATTGCCGCTTTTCACCGAAATATTTTTTTTCAAAGCAGTGCCACCATTTATACGTCAGTTCGGCTAGTTTTGGGACCGCCTTCGTAATTGCCAAATAAAAAAAGTTCTGATTAGTTAGCCCATAATGGAGAGTAATTAACGATTAGAATAGCTGTTTCCTTTTCATATAGATTTACGATAATTATCGCGTCTTCCCGTCAGTCAGACGGCCTGCCATCCATTCGATGCAATATCCATTAATGAACTTTAGTAAAGTTATTGAACACATTTGGGCGAAAGTTACTTGGTATTTTAAACGCTTTCTTGCAGGTTTTTTTATTTAATGCACTTTCATTTCTCCATTTACAAATTTATGGAAATGCAACATGAGTGTTTTAGTTTATATCATTCTTAAAATTCGCCTTTTATTTGGTTTAATTTAAAACTTTATAATTACTATTTGCGCACCATTTGCATTTAAAATAAACAAAAACAAAAAAATTAATTATAGCGATGCTTGAAAATAGGCAAGCGGATATAAAATTTGGTAAATAATTTGTGTAGTAATTTAAAATTAAACTCTTCTGTGAATTAATCTAAATGGAAGAAAGAAAAAAATCTGAAAACCCATGACCTTCAGTGCATGTATAGCAAGGACTTTTATTTTTTGGTATGGGAAAAATAATGTGCGTGAGTAGTGGTAACTTTTCATCCCTTTCATGAATTTTAAGCGTTATTTGGTGAATATAACAAACTGGCTCAGCATTATTACGGACTTTTGACACAGGACATGTAAAATCCTTCATTATGTTACTTATGATTTGCTGTTTCATTTTAAGTTACTGTAAACAAATGTTAAGCTTGTGCTTTTGTTTTAACGCATCCCAAGCAATTATATTGTTTATCTGAAATTAAACAGATTTGGTTATCTTTCGCCTTTGGTGCCTTTCAGTACGGCAGGAGCATATTAAAATGTATTACTTTGTTTGTCTTTCATTAATAAAAAGTAATATGAATATGTTAAAGCAACCTTTTTCGCGTAAATATGCAAATTGTATATCTTAATTTTCCAACATAAATAATAACAAATATCGTTGTTGTTGTTGTTGCTGTTGCTCCTGTTGTCACATCATTTTAATTGCGTTGATGTTGTGGTGGATTGTTGTCTAATTTAGCATAAAGTGTGAATATGGTATATGTGAATTTGCATGCCCTTTGCGCTGCTTAATAGGAAAAGCAGATATTTATGCCCCCTTCAGGGAAAAAAGCAGCGTGAGAAAGAAATCTGTGTAAGATCTAAGAACTCTGAACTGAGTTTGCTTATTTGGTTCATTTAATATTCAAACGAAACGAGTTTTTTGTGCTTTTCAATTATGCAAAAGTGTTTGACGTAATTGCGATATTTATGTAAATGTCCTGGAGGATTACTGGCGCCATTTTTGAATGCATTTTGCCAGAAAATAAATATATAAAAAGCTAATGAAATGAAACAGCTGCAAAACGTAATATAAAAGAATTTTATTTCTTGCAGAAGATGCCAGAAAATGATATTATTAGTCTCTTAGAAATCAAAGAAACGTAAACGCTATTGTTTAATTAACTTCACTTTCATTCCGTACAGATGGAATATAAAGACGACAAAGCAATAGTTTTGTCTTCAGTTTCTCCAGTTTGAATTTGAATGTGTTTTCATTCCTGGTATATACAATGAAATTAATGTAAAACCAATTATTTTTATATTACGAAGCTTTTTTTACTGAATTTCCAAAAGTAATTAAGTTATTATTAAGTTGCAGTATGGAGTTTAGAAACGTGGAATTTATGCCACATATTTTAAAGAACGATCTGAACGTTCGAGTTAGCGATCCCAGAGCTAAGCGACCTGACGTATAAATGGTTCCAGTTGTGTGAAATAAATTATTTTAGTGAAAAATAGCAACCTTATAAAACATACATATGTTTAAGTAATCAATTATTTTGGTGAAAAATGCCAACTTCATAAAACGTATATTTCAAGTTGCAAGACTTTACGTTGTTTAGTATTTTTATTTGAGCCATCAGAAGTGAACGATCTCAATGAATTTGTAAACAAGGAAAAAGTTGGCCACCGTTATATAATTCGAAAGGTCTTAGGTCAACCAATATTAAAGCCGAGCTGGAAAGCCAATATTAAAGCTGTAAAGTATTGGGTAGCAGAATTTAAACGAGGCCGTACGAGCTGGCAAGACGAACACAGTAGTGGTCGACCAATTGAGGTGTCCAACCCTAGACACGGTTAAGAGAAAGTTCATAAACTGGTATTGGATGATCGTCGGCTGAAAGTGCGTGAGCTATCTGAAATGATAGGCATTTCAAAAAGGGTTATAAATCGTATATTGACCGGAGATTTGAAGATGAGAAAGCTGTGCGCAAAATGGGTGCCGCGTTTACCTTCAATAGAGCAAAAACAGCGCCGTGAAGATGTTTCAGTAGAGTGGCGATGTTTCACCACAATAATGACGAATTTTTGCATCGATTTATAACTATGTATGCAACATGGGTCCACCACCTCACACCTGAGGTAAAGGAACAGTCAAAGTAGTGGACTGGAATGGGAAGATCGTGTCCAAAGAAGGCGGAAACGGTTCCATCTGTAGGGGCGAGGTCGTGGCGCTTGTGTTTTTGGGATGCGCATGGGATTATTTTTACTGATAATCTTCAGAAAGGAAAAACCATCAACGGCCGAATATTATAATAATTTATTGCAGCATTTTGGTGATGAAATTATAGAAAAAGGCCGCATTTGCGGAAAAAGAAAGAGTTGTTTCATCCAGACAATGCTCCAGTTCACACATCCACTATTGTGATGACCAAAATTAATGAATTAAAGTTCGACTTGCTTCATCAAGCACCTTATTCGCCACATTTAGCTCCCTCGGACTATTTTCTATTTGCAAATTTGAGAAATTTGCCAACAATGAGGAGTTGGAGTCTGCAGTTAATGGCTATTTTAAGGAGTTTGACAGTTCTTACTACAAACAGAGTTTAGAAGGTATTGAATACCGCTGGAAACAGTGTATTGAGCTGAAAGGAGATTATGTTGAATAGTAAAGGGTGTCTCAACAAGAACGCAAGATTTAAATTTTAAATAAAACACAGATATTTAAAAAAAATCGTGAAACTTTATTATATCGTAAAGTAGACAGAATGAGCTTATGTATGCTTCTTGTTGGGACACTCCTTACATATTGGAAGACAAGAGTCTTCTTTGACTAGTGTTAAACTGCAACCGGCTCTGGGAAAATTGCGTTTACTATTTAAAGTGTAAATTATTATGTGAAATTAAGATTTTATATAAATTAAGGAGTAGAGTAGGAGTGATGCTAAAATCATTGCATCCAACGTTGAATAAAGCTTTTAAGATAGCTTATAATCTACCTTTGATACTTTCAACATCTGCCTTACAATCATACAAAGAGTATTCTTTCAATACAACGACTTCATAAGCAATAACTCTTAACACATTTGTTTACAACCATCAAATGAATGGGATCTCTTATCGTTAACCTGAGCCAACGTTTTTTAAACATACAGCGAGTTACAAGACTAAATAAGACTAAATAACGTACAATCTTTTTTCACTTCAATTATGGCAACAGGAAGTTGCCTGTAATATCTTCGGCTCTGAGTTCACTTTAGCATTTTCTTTCGTCTCTGAAATTTCTGCAACTACACGCACCCCCTTTCGCTTCCAAGAAATAAATGCCTATAATTCGTCGCGGCAACAGTGTTGATTGTTTAAATACTTTAGACGAATGAAGTCGTTACTGGTGCTCACGTTCTAAATTCGTTGCCCTCCAGTAGCGGCAGTTCTTCTTAGTTACGTGTCCAACAAGATGAAAATTACCTTCATATGAAAACGTGACATTGTTCAACGTTAAAAAACGTTTATAAGCCTGGTTTACGAAATCAAATCTCTGATTTACATCCTGGGGTTTTAATCATTGCACTAATTGAATTACGTGGGTGTGCAGCTTTAGATTTTTGTGCGGTGTAGTTCAATGTAATGAAGATCTTTGCACATTCAAACTCTTGATTGGTTCGAATCATCTCCAACCGATTGCTTAACAATCTTCCGTTTCCTACCGTGCTTGATAACATTCCTCCTCCGTATTTTGGGGTTCCCAGTGTTGTATCAGTCTCTTCAAAATTGTTGACCCATTTTCTAATGAGAAGAATGCTTGGCGCATAATTAAATTTTCCAAATCCTCGAATATTACAGGGTCTTCTGCGCAAAACAGTCACCAAATCGACGTTTACGTAAAACTCTCGCATGCCCGAAGCCTGGTCTGCTCCCGAGAAACGCCCAATAACGATTGAATTTCCAAGATTCCGTTTGGCATAATCTCCGTTTCTCCGTTTCTTCTTGTCGGGGCACCCTGTAATTGTGATGTATACTTGTAGTCTAAATTCGACATTTCTGACTTCTACGAATGTCAGCACAAATTCTATATGACCTGTGCCACAATATGATGTAGGGTATACAAATTTCTTTGCCAACTACAGGATGGGCCATATGAGTGTTGGCGATTTAATTCATCAATTTCTCGGTAACGCGCGGCGCGGGGTGGCGGGGGGATATGTTGTTCGCTGCGCCGCTTCCTGGAAATTTAGTCGGCATGGAGCCGTACACGGGAGTGCAGCATGCATTTTGTGTCCGAGCGTATTACGAAAACAATAAATCAGTGATTACTGCACGACGTTTGTATCGGCATGAACACGGTTTACACGATTTAAGTGAAGTTCCAAGCGCCAATGTGATACGAAAATGGATCAGAATGTTCGAAACAACCGGCTCAACAGTACCAATTACGGTTCGTGGTCGCCCAGTTTCTGCAAGATCAGCCGACATTGTGGAGCGTGTTCGTGTTTCAGTTCAGCGAAATCCGCAACAGTCAACACGTAAGAGAAGTCAGTTTTTGGATGTTAAAAGAACAACTTTACGACGAATTTTGAAACGTGATTTGCATTTGAAGGCTTATAAGATTCAGATAGTCCAAGAATTAAAACCCGATGATGCCAATAACCGACTTAACTTTGTCAATTTGATGCTAGAGCGGTTCAACAATTTCAACAACGTGATTTTTAGTGATGAGGCCAATTTTCACCTTAATGGCCATGTGAACAAGCAAAATTGTCGGTTCTGGTCCGAGACTAATCACCGACGCTTGCATGAACGTCCACTTCACAGCCCTAAGCTTGTCGTGTGGGTTGGAATAACGTCAACCGGTATTATTGGACCATACTTTTTTGAGGACGAAAGAGGGCATGCGATGACGGTTAGAGCGAACAATTATTGCAACATGCTAGCAGAGTTTTTGGTGTCAGCTTTGCAAGAACTTCAAGGCAATACCTCGAGGATGTGGTTTCAACAGGATGGGGCCACATGTCATACGGCTAGGGTATCCATAGAGCTGCTGAAAAATGTTTTTCCTGGAAAACTCATTTCGAAAAGGGGGGATATTGAATGGCCCTCACGTAGCCCCGATCTCTCTCCATGCGATTATTTTCTATGGGGCTACCTCAAATCGGTAGTCTACGAGAATAATCCGACCAATTTAGAGCAGTTGAATAGGAACATTATTCAGGAAAGTAACAAAATACCGAGAACAACTTTTCAACGAGTTTTCCAAAATTTGCGACTTCGGTTCCAAGAGTGTCAATCAGCCGAGGGAAGCCATTTCGACAACATTATTTTTAAGTCTTAAAAATTCCCATGTTTCTACTTTTTAAAAATACAAATATATTTTTTTTATGTTTCGTAGTTTTTTTTTTAATTGAATATTTAAACCGCCAACACCCTTATGGCCCACCCTGTATTAATATTAACATATGTATATGAACAGCGAGCGTATTTATAATGAAATAATGTCTATTTAAATTCACTTAGACTAATGTATTTTATTATATTCCTGTTTATTATAATTTCACTTTGCATCCAAGTGTCGTATGCACCTTAAGTACAGAGCATTTTCATACCTTCGTCGTATAATAATCATATTTCCATAATGACTTCATTGCGTTATTATCATAGATTTATGATACGGGTAATGTGCAGCAAAACGTAAAGTAGACTATGAAAATGCTGAATGTTCCTCGTAACAATACCGCTGGAACACTCTATGCCCTCTCCGCAACGTAAAATAAATGTTAATTTTATATTTAATTTCTCAAACTTATATGTAAATGTAAAAGTCGTGTAGTTTTCTTTATGTTGTGGCTTTTTTTCTGCAAATGTGTGTTGTGCCTGTTTTCAAATTAAATGTTTTAGTATTTTGTATTTTTTAGACTTGTTATAAAAATGACACTATTCAGAATGTTGTACAAAGCAAAAACTGGTGGAGTGGCAAATAAGAGCGGAGGTGGGATATGCCAAGTGTCTTTGTGACACTTTGATATGTTTAATAACGTCACCTTCGTCCTAAGAGGGGAATTAATGAATAAAATAATCATAAAACTTCTCCTTTATGACTGACATTAACTCAAAGCAGTTTTAATAACATGAATTTCAATTGTAAATTTAATGCCGAACATAAAAACAACTTTCTTTTTTGTTCTTATGTCAGTGTTTGTCTGCGGTTGTGTTGAAAGCTCGTACCTCTTATGTTTGACACCGTACAAATAGAATATCCTATTATAAGATAGTATTAAAAATTCGTGTATGTACAAGAATTTTGCTTCAAACCTTAAAAGCTGCTTACTTTAAAACGTCAACGATTTCCGGTCACAAAG
This sequence comes from Philornis downsi, assembly GCA_019455685.1. Classification (NCBI taxonomy): domain Eukaryota; kingdom Metazoa; phylum Arthropoda; class Insecta; order Diptera; family Muscidae; genus Philornis; species Philornis downsi. The sequence continues at coordinate 181,707 of JAHXMU010000332.1, forward strand.
TTAACGAATATGCAATTGATGCTCCAACATATTTTTAAAGTCATGTCACGAACTCTTAAGTGTATTACGCACGTACGTGCCAGAGGGCGTCTTCAGATCTAATGTAAAATTAAGTTGCCAATAATGCAACAGAAATATTTAGACTGAGCATTAAACTCTAAAGGATTTTGGCATTAAAGAATGGACAATTTCCATAAATTTCCTTTAAATAGAGTTAAATATGTAATAAATTAAGTGGGAAAAATATTTTAAAATTACAGAAATATAGATCGAGAATCGGTTGTTGTAAAGCGCCGACTACGTTTCTAAGAAAGTAGTAATATTTAACATACGAAAAATTTATTGCGGCCCTGTCCTCACCGACTTTAATGATTGGTTTACGTCTTACCTCCTACCGTAGTGCTATGAATATGTATTTTCATGTTCAACATTTGATAAGGTTTTCTTCTTTAAAATTTAATTAGGATTCTAAATTGCCATAAGTCTAAAAGTAATTTTGAGAAATTTTGCAAATACTGTGCAGAACGGCCCAGAAGGCAATAGTTTTACTGTAAAATTATCCGCCACCGCCAACATATCTTCGAGACGAGTGTGCCAACCTAAAAAATTATAATCGGAAGTCGAAAATTTGCCGTTTTTTTAACAAACCTCGTATAATCAGCATGCATTAAAAATCACTGAAACCGCACAATACTGTAGCATAGGTCATATGTAAGCGTAACACAAATTGATGAATTGAAAGCGGTGATCATTTCATTTAATTTAGGCCGGAGAATTCTGGGAATGTTTTGTCACTTTTGCATGAGGGCTACGCGTTGTTCGATGTCACGAATTTTCCACATATTTACCATGTATCATAGTCAGATCTGATCGATGATTTGATCCAGAAGAAAACACATTGGAATCACTTTAAATTACCCGTTGTCTGTAGAGATATTTAAACAACGAGAATTGGTGATCGAAACTTATCACTATCATGTTGGTGTTCCATCACTGTCGTTACTTGTTTTATAAAGGGTGTCCCAACAAGAACGCAAGGTTTAAATTTGGCGCCATTCGAAGTGTCATTGTTTAACAAATGAACAATTGTTGTTGTTTGCTAGTGGAGGGTACGAGGTTAGTAAAAATAGAGCGCTACACGAATGAACAACGCATTCTCATTGTGAAATTGTTTTACCAAAATGGTAAAAGTTCTGCGGCTACAGTTCCCAAATTGCGATCAATTTGGGGTCACAATAATGCTCCAAAAGAGTCAACTGTAAAGAGATTAATGGATAAATTTGCCAAAACTGGGTCTGTTAGTGATGTAAAGACAACAACGCGCCTTCGACCAGGCCAATCGATCGAAAATGTCGCAGCTGTACGTGATGATATCGCTCAAACTCCATCCACCTCAATTCGACACCGAGCTCAGCAAATTGGTGTCTCCAAATCTACTATGCAGCGAATTTTAACAAAAGATTTGCGTCTTCATGCATACAAAGTTAGTTCAGTTGACTCAGGAACTGAAGCCAGCTGACCATGGACAGCGAATGGAGTTCGTTAATTAGGTATTGGAGAGACAACATGAAAATTCTGATTTTGCCGATAAAATCATCTTCAGTGACGAGGCCCATTTCCATCTTGATGGCTTCGCCAATAGGCAGAATTGTCTCATTTGGGGTGAGGAAAATTATTGAGTGATTCACGAAAAGCAAATGCATCCTCAACGTGTCACTGTGTGGTGTGGATTTTGGGCTGGAGGAATCATTGGACCTTTTTTTTATGAAAATGAGGCACGTCAAGCGCAAACACTCAATGGTGTTCGGTATCGTGAAATGATAACCAGTTTTTTCGTGCCTAGAATTGAAGAAATGAATGTGGATGGCATGTGGTTTCAACAAGACGGCGCCAAATGTCATACAGTCAGTCAGAAAAACAATTCAATTGCTGCATCAGTCATTTAAATCTTGCATTCTTGTTGGGACACCCTTTAGAAAAAAATTATAGAACTAAATTAGAAAACATACATTAGGAAACACAAATTTGTAAAATGTACTAACTTTTTGGAATGAAAAAAAGCGACAATCATTTGAAGACTTGGACTTATGTACGAGTTTATCTATTTAGTTTATCATAAGTGATGACCGAAAATGTATACAAGTGTTCTCTTCCACAAAAGCAACGCGTAATCTTGGCGTGCAGCGAATATTAAAGTTCCTCGTGTGAAGTTGTTGCGTGATAAATTTCAGTTGAAGACATTTATAAGTGGCAGGTCATGAAAGGTGTCTGAGATTACTCAACATCAAGTCAAAAAAAAAAAAAAAGAATGTCTTAAGAACGAAAAACTTGCGTGAATCAAATTTGATTTCTTTGTCAATATCATAATTTAAACAACATAAACTTTTAGTAAAACAGCAATATTTGCCATTATTAACATATCGCGATTATAAACTGGTACCAATTTTCACATTTTACATTTTTTGTGATGCTCCAACGGATTCGAAAATGATGTATATTAAGCGATTTACTGAATTTACTCGCATCCTAATTTATATTTTATATCCAATACTATTGAATAAGTTTTTATTCAGTGTGTGAACTTACCCCGCTATTTAATTGAGTTTAACTATAAATCCATCTGTAAAAGAGAAAATGAAATTAATTAATTTAATTATAGATCTCATTATCATATTTTAAACTACGCATGAGTATTTGCGGTATAAACTCCAGTGCATAATTTATGGCAGAATATAAAATTTGCTGGGATATTGCTAATAAGCTGCGGTTAATAGTTAAGTAGCACTGCCGATATCGAACACAAAATAATATCTCACTAATCAGCTTTTTATTATGCTTAATTCCCATATTCAAATTAGTAGCTACTATATGTGGTAGCCCAATAAGCAAAAATTAGCAGAAACATTAAGTATTTATTGAGGTTTCAATTATACATATCACTTTAGAGTGCCGAGTTTTAGTTGATATGATTATTTCAAGTTTAATATGAAACTTTATTTGAATTGATTCGGAAGCATAAGCTTCCTCCATCATATAAGTAGTGCTCTAATTTTTGTAACTTTTAATTTTGGCCAAACTTTTTGTACGAATTGTACCAGTAGTTCTGTGATATTTAGTTTAGCAAATTCATACATTAACGAAGATGAACAACAGCAGTATCTGTGTAATCTACAAAAATTTGGTCAACTTTTTAGAATCTAAAAATAATCAACACTGAACAGCCAATGGCTTAACAAACTTACTAAAAATTCAATTGTTCAATAGAATGAATTGTTATATTTAGTGTTGAGAATGTAATTATTCTCGATTAACGACAAAAAGGGCATGGACTGAATTATAAAGTGATAAGGAAATTTCAGGCACATTAACTGCCCTCCACATGCTCGCTCTTACATGTTCTTATCTAATCTTAATTTTTGTACTGAAACAATGGGAAAAGTTAATCGTTTTGTCAGTAAAAAGGGTGTCATATTCCCAACAAGAACGCAAGATTTAAATTTTAAATAAAAAAAAAATCGTGTAACTTTATTATATCGTAAAGTAGACAGAATGAGGTTATGTATGGAACAACACATCGGGCAGATGGCCGCCGCGGCTTTGCTGGCACACACGCGATCTTTTAATGAAATTTTCAATGACCGTTTTGCATAAATGCTGCGGTATTTCATTAATGCAGCGTCCAATTTCCTCTTTTAAGACTTGAGTCGTCGTCGGCTTATTCGCGTAAACCATCGACTTCAAAAAACCCCAAAGAGGTGGCCATTTCTGGTCTCTAAAACGCGAAATAACATGACCGGGAAATGTTGAATTAGGATGGCACCAGGCCGCACATTAATAGTGACTTGTCGGGAGGTTTGCTTGGTTGGGAAGCCCTATGCATCCTTTCTATAGTCCGAACCTGGCACAAAGTGATTACCACCTGTTCCAGCCTATTTGCTGCTGGTGAAAAATTTACTTCAAGAGCAGCTTGTGAAAAGCCACTGCTTTCACGTTTCTATACCGAATTAAAATTAGATTTCTCTAACTGTATTAAATAAAGCCTTCAATATCATTCAACAAGAATGGATTTATGTATTCTACACCTTTTGTTATGGAAATGGATGTATTTAATACTTTAATTTCTTCATATTTTATGTCATGTACATTGCCGACATCTCGACATTTGTAGCTTCCGCATTTGTTTGTTCAAAAAACCATTTATTTATTTATTTTTTTTTTTTGACTCTTCAATATTATGGAGAACTGCAACAGCAGGTTTCAGATAATACCAACATAATCAAGATACGCGAGTAATGTGAGGCATTTGTCAAAAAGTATGCCAGTCATTTTCACTTCAGCTTTCCTCATTGTCATCCCCTCAAGCATGCTGGTGGTACATCACATACGAAATTATTGACCATATTCTATTAGATGGAACTCACACTACAATTGTTGTAGCTCTACTTAAGTGCTTAAATAATACTAAGCAGGATGTCGTTTTGCGTACATATGCGGATATTCGTCCCTCACAAATGGTCGCGACAGCCATTGAGTAACAAGTGCACAGTGACGTTCCAAGCGAATACATTGTGAACGGTAAAAGAACGATATAAAGGGTTCTTGAGATGGATGGATAGCCTGTAAATCACATAACAGAAACAAACAGACAAGGAGTCTTTCCATGGAAAGATAGAAATGAAAATATCCTCATTGATACGCAAATGAGCAATATTGCAAAAATAAGAAAACTGCATAACTGATGAGCTTTTTATAAGCTTTATGCGATTTGGCTGAATGACTAATGAATAAATCCTTTGATTGAAATCTCAGAATACTGTGTGGAGCCAACAAGGAAGATGATCCAAGCACGCACAACGATTTATATATCGTATATAACGAAGTTTTATATCCCTGTAAAGTTTAACTGCTTTCTACAACTGAAGGCGGTTAAGTGAAACTGCTTGGAGATGATAGACAAGGATTGTACAGACAATACGAAAAAGGCCAGATGGTCGTTCGTGCGGTCTCTTGCACTTCATAATTGTGAATATATCTGGGATCTTTATTGTGATCTATGTACGGTAATGAGGTTATAAAATAGCGCTTATAGTGTGATGATATTGCAGACGTTTGAAAATTTTAATGATCTCAGAAGTGCATGATAAACTTGAGAGCTTATTGCTGTACTTAGTTGGAAAATTTAAACAATTTTGAAGATTTTTTATTAGTTGAGGATACCCAGAAACACTGTATTTCATCTAGACTGCACAACTTTTTTTTCCTATGAAAATCTTCTTTCCCTAAAAGATTTTTAGGTCTTTGCAAAAACTACTTAAAGACAGATATACTCGTAGAGGTCTATGATAGCGTATCAGCTATCATTGAGTTATATGGCACTTGGGATCTTCTTTGAGAATATTTTCGTACTAGTGGGTAAAACTTCTTAATTGTTTTGTGTAGTTATAGACCCTTAAGGTTCCTATGATGTTGGAGAAAGCACACAAAACATCGAACTGATCTGAAAATGATATTTTGACGTATACCGAAATAGCTATCCTTCCTGCCAGTGGTCAATATATCCTATTCACAGTACTGTAGTTCTAAGCTTTCATGAAAGCTGTGCTATATAGCTTTAGAATATGTACAATATAAATAGAAGAGACAACTAGTTCTCATCTAATTATACAAAGCTTAAAGCCGACCAGTGTATGGCTCCATAAAACGAGCCTCCAGCCGCAAGACATACCAACTTATTTTAAGGAATACAGGTCCTTCGGCACTTGATAGCAACTACTTGCGCCAAAGAAGTCTTGAAAGTGTTCTGTGAAATATTTGAACACATCCGCATCGACGGTTTCCCGATATCGTATGAATCGTGAGCTAAATGATGCCTCTCCTGCAATTAAGCGCATCAAAATGCAGCAATATATTGTGTAGGTGATATTGTCGGATTTGGCATCCATACTTCTACTGGAAAATCCTTCGATAGGTCAACTGTGCGGTGACTAAAACTTCGTTGGTAGTGCAAATTATTTATTTCATTATACCTTTAAATTTCGGTGTGAGACTGAAACACAGTCGCATGAAGTACTTTATAAAGGGTGGCGCATAAGTAACGTTAACGGCGACTATATTCAATGCGTTATTGTGCATCATTCGGTTTTAACTCGTGAACCAATTGCAGCTTTTATGGGAAAAGATGTAACATATGTAAAATTCTTTGCAAAGGCCGCCTAGATTTCTTTAACTGCTGAGAATGTCGCCTGGTGGAAGTTTAGGGGTTTTCCTTAATACTTGCTTGCACTCGAGCAGTGATCACTTCATTTCGAACTGCATGAGGTCTTCCAGCACGCAGAAGATCACGGACAGCTCCTTGTTGCCCGAAACGCTGAACCAATCGGTAAATTGTTGGAGCGCTAGGAGCATTTCGAACATGAAAGATATTTCGGTACGATCTGAATAATAGAATGCTGACTTTCAGAGTAAAATTGAACAGCTTTGGTTGTTTGTTCTGTGCTGAGCCTTTCCATCATAGATTTCCCAAGTATATTTAGTTAATTCTGTAGAGAAACGAAAAAAAAACACTTAAACAAAAAATGTATTCACCGATCAAATCTTAACGTTGCTTATGCGCCACCCTATATAAGGCGCAAACCTGATATTGTGCCCAATATAGAATAGAAGTTAACGGATTGGGGGCGACCAATTCAGTCAATTCTTTATCTTTTGATTTACAATTCTATGCACTAAATAAGTGTCACATTCCTCGTATTTAGCATAATCTTACTAAGCAAATCCTCTTAGTTACAGGACTGTAGCTCGAATCCCGATTTGCTTCGTAAGATTATGGTAAATACGAGGTGTGTTCAAAAAATGAAGTGAATTTTGATTTTTCTTAAAAAAATATTTATTAATTCATCAATTTCTATTTTATCTTCTTCAAAGTAGTCCGCCTTATATGTGTATAAAATACACTTGTGCCAGCGTTTTTTCCAATCCTCGAAGCAGTTTTGATATTCACTTTTTGGTATGTCCTTGAACTCTCTCAGCGATTCGGTTTTTATCTTTTCAATCGTCGCAAAACGCCGTCCTTTCATGGGTCTCTTCAATCTTGTGAGCAGGAAAGAGTCGCAGGGGGGCGAATCTGATGAAGACGGTGGCTGAGGCATGATAACGGTTTTGTTTTTGGCCAAATAATCTCTCACAAGCAAAGATGAATGAGCAGGTGCATTATTATGATGCAAAAGCCATGAATTTTTTTTCGTATTGCTTCACGCAAAAGCCACTTAACTTCAAATTTGAAAATTCACCTTATTTTTTTAACACACCTCGTATATAACAGATTATGGAATAGTTTCTCGTGCAATATGAGAAGCTCTTCAATATTCCATTCACGGCATGCAAGACAAATTGTCTTGTCTTTGCGATTCATTTGCTTAGGAAGATGCTGGAAATAGTGACCGTAGTAATACCAGAAAACGCAGGCGATCCCTTGGATGTACAAGAGCCAACATATTTACTTTCACAGTGACTTCTTTTCCTCTTCTGGAGATATGGTCCCCTCAATACGTCATTACTCAACACTTTCATATACATCTTAAATTCTTTTTTAAAATGCATTAGCTATGAAAAATTTCAACTTTTATTTACTACTATTATTATTACTACTACTATTATTATTACTACTACTATTATTATTACTACTACTATTACTACTGGATCGTTACACTAATGTACCTATACATACATCCTGTTTATCTACATGTGTTTCCTTCGTATTGCATTGTATGACGCTGCCAAGTTATTTTACTTACCTTCGTACGTGTGATAATAAGATATGAATTGAAAACTTAAGCGTACCTACAAATCGACACTTAACGTTGCAAACAAAACTTAAACAGACATAAGACTACCTATGCAACTTTGTGTGTCATGGACATCAATCTACACAACAACAACAACAACTGCAAGTAGACGATATATTTACTGCTTGTTGACAGAAAAATCAATAACTACAACTCACGGATGATGGAAGACGAGCGGCTGCAATTGACGATGAGACAGATGTTGGTTGCACACATAAAGTGTTGGAAATATTATTTTATATCTCCATGCTTATAGAAGTGTTCAAAACTATTTATAAGCATGAGGTGAATACGGAGCCAACAGCAATGCCTCTGCAGCTGTAACATATAATTGTTCACATTTTGTATTTGTTATATCTGATGATATATTGTGCAATGATTTTCAAATTAATGCTTAACTATCAAAACAAATTCCCCTAAGATGCCGTTTGATATGTATTAGTTGCCAGCTTTGTTCCACTACTGTAATACATATCATATTTCCATCACACAAGCTTGCGTTATGATATGCCACAATGTGATATTAGGGGGACAAATACAACGCGACTAGTGGCAGTGACAGAAATTTCTATTTTGCTTCTATTTTGTCTCCATTGCCACAGTAACAGAAGCACTTATTGCTTCTATATCGTTTCCATCGTCATCATCATCAGGGAGCTTTTCAACTGCCCTTCAGTTGTGATGATGTACTTTTGCTGCTTTGCTGCTAATTTATATAGCACATACAACATTCTTTTATATACACATAAACAGGTGTAGTATAATAATTACGTAACATAGAACACATATAGATATCATTAACGTTGCAAAAGAATATTATTGTTGCAAATGCAATTTTTCACTTGTATCATCGACCTTTTCAAACCTGACCTCTCATTTCAGTTTTATAAAGGGTGTCCCAACAGGAACGCAAGATTTAAATTTGGCGCCAGTCGTTGTTTGACATTTGAACAATTATTATTTTTGCTAGTAGAACGTGCGAGGTTAGTAAAAATGGAGCGCTACATGAATGAACAACGCATTCTCATTGTGAAATTGTTTTACCGAAATGGTGAAAGTTCTGCGGCTACAGTTTGCAAATCGCGATCAATTTGGGGTCACAATAATGCTCCAAAAGAGTCAACTGTGAAGAGATTAATGGATAAATTTGCCAAAACTGGGTCTGTTTTGTGATGTAAAGACAACAACGCATCTTTGACCTGGTCGATCGACCGAAAATGTCGCAGCTGTACGTGATGATGTCGTTCAAATTCCATCCATCTCAATTCGACACCGAGCTAAGCAAATTGGTGTCTCCAAATCCACTATGCAGCGAATTTTGACGAAAGATTTGCATCTTCATGCATACAAAGTTCAATTGACTCAGGAACTGAAGCCAGCTAACCATGGACAGTGAAGGGAGTTCGTTAATTGGGTATTGGAGAGACAACATGAAAATGCCGATTTTGCCGCTAAAATCATTTTCAGTGACGAGGCCCATTTCCATCTCGATGGCTTCGTTAATAGACAGAATTGTCGCATTTGGGGTGAGGAAAATTCTCGAGTGATTCACGAGAAGCGAATGCTTCCTCAACGTGTCACTGTGTGGTGTGGATTTTGGGCTTTAGGAATCATTTGACCTTTTTTATGAAAATGAGGCATGTCAAGCGCAAACAGTCAATGGTGTTCGGTATCGTGAAATGATAACCAGTTTTTTCGTGCCTAGAATTGAAGAAATGAATGTGGAGGGCATGTGGTTTCAACAAGACGGCGCCACTTGTCATACAGCCAGAGAAACAATTCAATTGCTGCATCAATCATTTCCCGGTCATGTTATTTCGCGTTTTAGAGACGAGAAATGGCCACCTCTTTAGAGTTTTTTGAAGTCGATGGTTTACGCGAATAAGCCGACGACAACTTAAGTCTTAAGTCATTGAAAATTTCATTAAATGAACGCGTGTGTGCCAGCAAAGCCGCGGCGGCCATCTGCCCGATCATCCAGAGAAACTATTCAACTGCTATATCAGTCATTTAAATCTCGCGTTCTTGCTGGGACACCCTTATTTATGCATCGAAGCACATTGGTAGTTTTTATTTAAACAAGAATGACCCAAAAGAACGCAATATGTTCAGAAGAGCAACAAACCGTTTGATTCAATCAGCATGAAGGTTTTTTAAACAACTTTAAAATTAAAAAAAAAATTGAATTCTCTTAAAAACCTGTCTGTGTTTTACACACTTGACAGAAAAAAAACGTATAATGGATTTGCCTCAATTTGTATATATGGATGTATCGGGTCTATAGCTGGATCAATAAAGTCGAATAGAATAGGTTTTAGTCTTTCGCTTTCGCATATCACACAACAGAACTTGTTTGTAAATAGAGTGATGTTACGATACGTCTCCTGTCTCATAACATAGGAGAACTTTTACAAAGCTTTCGTCTTCTTGGCTTAGGCAGTGGCCTTCTTCCTTCGCCAAAAGCAGTAGCATCGTTGGCACCAACAGTAGTTCTTGTCCGATTCGTCGTCATTTTTCTATGATTTTTGATTTTTTTGCTTTTTTGTGTTTCTTGGTTGTTTTTATTTTGTTTGGTTGTTTATTTTTTTTTGTTTCTTGGTTGTTTTTATTTAGTTTCTTAGTCTTTTTTTGTTTCCGTTTGTTTTTTTTTTGTTGTTTTTCTATTGTTATTTTGTTGTTTTTCTATTTTTATTTTGTTGTTCTTCTATTTTTATTTTGTTTTTTT
>JAHXMU010000332.1:192375-204213 GCA_019455685.1 Philornis downsi
TTTTTATTTTGTTTTTTGTTGTTTTTCTATTTTTATTTATTTTTATTGTTTTTTCTATTTTTATTTTGTTTTTTTTTTTGTTGGTTTTCTATTTTTTTTTTTTTTTTTTTTTTTTGTTTTTTTTTTTTTTTTTTTTTTGTGTTTTTTTTTGTTTTTTTTTTGTTTTTGGATTTTGTTTTTGTTTTTGTTATTTTGCCTTAGAGAAAATCTTGGCAATGATGAGTTGCTCAATACGCAGGACGACGTAAAGCTTCATCATGAGTATTCAACTTGATGAGTTGCCGCCTGTTGGACAACAGATTGAGGCGACGCATACCAAGAAACACCTTCTTGAGGAGATCGCAGAGGACTTTAGATGACAGATTATAATTATAATACTATTTACCTTTTGATAGAAAATTTGGCTTCGACTTCTTCACCGTTTCTTCCATTTACCCAAGCGACTTATCTTGTAATTGTGCTGGTATCCGCCAATCGGATAGATGCACCTTAAATGCAGAGTCCCTTTTTCACGACCACGCTTTGGGGGTCGTCACATCCATTCGTCACATCTCATATTTTTATTAAGATTTTTGTTTAGCAACTTATCGCTCATTTTGTTGCCTTTTCTGGCACCATTGTTGGGGCTGACAATGACCGCTTTCGCTGGCAGGAATTACTAACTTGCTGAAGAAGCATCGGTTTTAGCATACTGCTTAGGTTACTCCAATGAAATGCTTTTTCACTTTTACTAGGAGTACAGCGGCATTACCGATTCCCTCAGGGTCACTTCTTGGGTTGACTTAGCGTCATCCATCAGATCACACATTGCGAATTTAGTATTTGATGTTGGCTAACATCTAATAACGGATATGTTGGCCCATGTCTTCATTTTCTGAGCTGATTGTAATTGCTTTTGAAAGCTACAGCTTCAGTGGGAATTTAATGAAAAATTACGTACATTCTTTGCATGCCTTATTCCAAATGATTTGTAATGGCTCCTATTTCCGTATAATTTCTATAAAAATGGGTTTCGTAAGCAATTAATAAAGTTTAATTTTTGATTGAGCTTTACGATTTGGTTGCGTCTACATCGAGCCTTATTGAAGATTAGTTATTAGTTTCATCGGTTATACTTTTCTCATATAATAAATCTTCTGGGCCTCTATTATTGCATTAATGTCATGAATTTTTTTAAATGATGCGGTTGCACTGTTAGCATTATGTACTCGTACTAGTTTAATTTTGTAGTTTATAAACTGATTATAATACCACCCTCACAGTGTATCTTCAATTCTGAATGCTCTTTTGTCTCCTTGTCTGAAGTGTAGCCGTTGTGAGGATTTGGTATCACATAAAAAGCGAGAAAATCGCTTCTATTATACTGGAAAAAAATGTTAACGCTTAGAGGTTTTACGAGAATTTTCATGGATATTGTATTCTTGCAAAGAACGAGACAAAGAACGACAATCATCTATAAAAAGGGACAACTACGAATAGATTGAAAGCAAGTTAAAATACACAGTACACGGTTATTGTGTGGACACAAAGGATTAATTTTTGCTTCATAGTGCATAAATTAACGAAATGTATTAGCGATTGTTTTGTCATCTGTAATTGAACGTAATTGGAAACGCGTAATTTGTAGGCAATTGACTATAGAGGCATTTATAAGATAGAAAATACGTGCGAAATTGACATATGAAATTGAATTCCAGCACTGAGGTATTCTGGTTTGGAACATTTAACTTTGAAATTGGGTTTTCATACTTTTCTCTAATCTGATACATTAGATTGTAAAAAGAGAGTATTCATACCAGTGATGCTGAAGGCGGTGAACCACCATAAAATTTGGTTACAACGGAAACCATCGAAAATATCCTGAAAATTATTTTCAATAATCGGAAAATGTATTTGTAAGAGGTGTCTGATCTTTATTAGAAAAATGCTTGCCAAATGGGTGCCGCCTCAGCTAACGGAGGAACAAAATATCACCTTGTTTTTGATCCAAAGCCCTGCTTGTAATTTGAACGCAGTACAGTACACAGTACACAGGAAATAACCCTCTGAAAGCCATAAAAATCCAACATGCTCTTACCTCCGTATTGTGCTGGTTATTCCCTTTTCGATTACCTTGAAAAAGGAGCGACTAGCCTAACGCACCGTGCCAAAAGCCGACGACAAAATTATTATTATGTTAATTGAACCAATCGAAATTTTTTATAACTATGCGCGATGCGATGAGCGAGTCAGGCAAAATCGGTTTCTGATTGAACTGGATTAATTTTTTAAATTTTTACTTAAGGCTCAAGCGATGTCCGTGGCATGAGAACGATTGAAACATGGTAACGTAGTTTCATTCAAGACCAAACCAGTCAAATTTGTTTTTTTCGAACTGCTTCTCAATATTCGCGAAAACAGTAGTAATATCACGTGACTTTGGTGCCGCGGAAGTGGAACCCGCCTTAACTCTTACTTGGATGCCAAGCGAATCTGCAGAACTCTGACTCCAACTTGACAAGTCCGATTCCTAACATGGATTTAAAATATTTTAGAACAATTCTAAAGTTGTGACTATGCAATGGATACATGTTTCTTTAAACGTCCATAGCAGTGCGCTATTTTATAATTTTCTATCGATAATTAATTGTCGGATTAAAATGATTGCGGCTAACAAGCCCAAGTCAGTTGCCTTCCAAGATAGGAGGTACCCCAGCACGGCAGATCGAGAGTCAGTTTAAGATGTAACAACATAACATGATGTCTTGAAGACTGAAAACGACATGAAAAATTTTTTTTCGGCTCAAGATTTCTGTGGTCACAACCGATAACAGCCTAAGTCTGTTTTTCAATATTTTCAGTACAGGAGTTTAAAGTTTTGAATCTTCACTGAAAATCAGAAGAAGGTGTTTTTTGGAAAACTTTGCTACAGATTCCAAGGAAACGAATTTCTTTACTTAGTTGTTAACAAAAAATAGTTGTTTATTCTCGCAGTCAAAAGATATTATCGAAAAAGACACTTAGGCTCTTATGAATTGTTAAAAGAAAGAAAGTCGAAAAGTTCAAGTTGAGTTAGGCTATTATTCTAGATTAAATAAAAATTTTTTTGTTTGGAGAAAGACCTTAACTCAATTTATGTTTATCAAAAAACGAAATTGTAATTCGGAATAAGAGCTTAACTCAAGTTAGGAAAATAAAATTGTTTCTTTATTTTTTTGGATTAACGACTTAAGTTGATTCAGGCAATGATGAAAAAATAATGTTTATATTTGTTGTAATCCTAAATTGACTTAGGCAGTTATACCAAAACAGTCATTTAGAAAAATAACTTAAGCTATTAGGTTTTTTAGGATTAACTGCCTTCCTAGAAGAGATACAAACATGAAAAATTTAGAGCAAATAAATTTAGATACGCTGAATACGATGGTGCTAATAACTCAATTGTGTCCTAACTCGAGTTAGGCTGTTACGGGTTGTGACCACAGATTTATCGTAATTGAATTAATCAAATTCCGATCTACAATCATGCGCGAAATAATGCTGGACTATGAGCTACGTGTTACATTTATTCACCAATGGTGGTCCTCATTAGCTCAGTTTGCACATGTTAATAAAATTTGTTTGAAATATAAGTAAATCAAAAATCCAAAGTGTTGAATCGCCATTTGGGCCAATCTATCAACTTTTGTTCTTTGAATATGAATTTTCATGTAAGTTTTCTAAGAATGCAAAATTATCAAATTATTTAATACCAATTTTTTTTGTGGATTGAAATTGTAGTGAATTTTTCTCTGAGTTGCTGCTTTAATTCCCCTTAACTGCATAACTATGTAAGTCTACTGTAAAACTTCTGGTTTCCACTTATTTTATTTAGTTGCTGTCACGACATTTGTTTCCACAAAAATAAAAGAATTTACCCTCGTTCATGTTGACGGCGTAAATGAATTGTCGTTTATTTTTTTGAGAAATTGCGTGACTTACGCTGAAGAGAATATTAGTTCGAAAACTCCTTGACGAAGCACTTGTAAAGAGGAAAACGCATTTAAGGACGTAGCATGCAAAAAATACTATAAACTTTGCGTAAAGTTAATTACAAATCTTGAACAGATTGAGTTAAGTCAAGCAACGATTTGTTGAAAATGTCACCGTTTTTAAAGTGTGAACAACAACAAAGCAACGAAAGAATGAAAATTAAAAAAAAAAGAAAAAAACGGAATACAGTTTTATGTTTTAGTGTTTTTTTTCGGTTTACTTTTTCTGGAAGTGACAAACACACTCAAGTATTTATGAAACCTAAAACGTTACACGTTTTGTCACAAGTTTTTGTGGCTTGTATGTGAAACTCATTCGCCTACATTCTGCTGACCTTACAAACTAGCTTCGAAATAAAGTCTACCAGTTAGGCTACCCGTCTGAATATCTGTTGCCCAGTCGGTGACAGCAAATTGGCAACCAAAATTCAAGCCGACCACAGTAGCAGCCGACAAGTGTGCGTGTGACATGACATGAATGACACCAGAGCATGCCAACAAGCACTTAATTCATCAACACCAACCACTAGAATTGCTTAAGATTTCTGACTTATTTCATATCTCCGATGTGTTGATATGACAGTCTCAGCAAGTGTTCATGATTGTGATAAGTTTGCCGGTGAACATGAGAATTATTTTCATGCCTTCGGTATTTAAATTGTTCCATGAAATAATGTGAAGAACATGTGAACATTTATGAATGGTTTTACAATTGGATGGAAAATTTCAGAGTTCAGAGGAAAAGTTTTATTCGCAAAAGTTTTATTTTGTAATTTGAACATGAGCTCAAGGAATGTTTCGGTTAAATTCGTGTCTGTATTACAAACTTTTAGAAAAATATGTTTGCCTCATACCTTTTCCCATAATTCGAAAGTTAAGTGTAAGGAAAATGCAGATAAAAACTTGAGCAATACTCTATGTGTAACTCTATAGAAAGTGCTGTAAAGACGTAACGTGAAATTTATATCTCAAGTTAACTTACGGACCGCCCGTGTCTTCATTAGTATCGAATATGCTGTATGATGCATATTACTATCAGAGACTAATGAGAGGGCATTGAAAAATCCTGCTGATTTGTATGCTAGCAAAGAAATGCAGAAAGAAGTAACAAAATGAAACCATCCCACAAATATCTCATGTATCAAGATTAAAGGATGTGTGCAACTGGAATGTCCTTAATATTTACAGAAAACAGCGACTCTATTCCATTATCGGTTGATCTCGATAGATATAAGGCTAGCATTACAGACATCCTGGAAGTATGGTGACATAAGTATATTACAGTTGCAACGCAGAATGTTACGATCATAGATGTTTATTCGTTTTGTGACTGCTCAAAACTATGAACGACATGATAGGCAATGTCGCATCAAAATTTTTTTGCACAACATTAATTGAAACTCTAGTAGGCTTTAGTGTAGGAGGATGTTTTTGGGCTGACTAATTCGTAAGATTTTAAGAACAATGTTGACAATGATGTCCATTCCTTGTTTAAAAACCAAAGATGAGAAAAGAAAGCGATGATATAACATGTAGTAAAAAGAAGTGCATTATTTGAACATTGAAGGCTTTATTTAGCATAGCTAGATTGATGCAATTTAGATCTAATATGCCCTATTTTGTTTGATAATTTGTGGACGTTTCGAAGTTAATTTCATTATATCCAACTCGTAGAAACCTTATCTCTATCTGCAAAAACCTGGGCGACCCATTTTCACAAGCTTGCCTTGGGGCGAATTTTTCGCCAGCGAAATCATTTGCCATGGACAGAAACTACTATCGATCCTGATGGGACCACAATTCCTCTCCTTATGGCCAAAGCTGACTGGTTCTGATTTATCGTTTAATTCTTGTCGGTACAGTCTACTGTAAATTAAGGGGTATGCGAGCCCCTCATTCCGCTAAACACACAGAAAAATCTGCCTGACCTTCCGCCGCTATTTGTATCGGTCGTCTCCACTTGACCTTTCCGTGAGTGAACCACTAGTGTCACCAGTTGCGATTTCGCAGCGATTCGTACAAGTAAATTCCGTCAATAACACATACATTTATCTTCTTTTTATATTCTGGCCAGTCTTTATATATTCAGATTCTGGGCAATTGAAACAGTTCTTACATTATGATCGAACTTGAATATTTCAATTATTTTATCGACATTTTCAACAATTTGCTTTCCACAGCGTGGTGCACCTTTAACATCAAAATTACCGAAACGGATTCGACGAAGTCAAAATTGCGCGTGATTTTATATCATCTTAATGATAGAAGAAAATCTGTAAAATGTTGTATTTTCTCATTGATACGTGCTAAAACAGTTTTAAGTCTAGCAACCACAAAGCTGTTTGAATAGGTTTTTGAGTACGTAACCTTATCTTTTTAGCGCCATCTAGCGTAACCCAATCATACTTGTACTACGCTACAGATACAGAATATTAAGGGAAAAATAATTAATTTATTTTTACTGTATCTCATAGAGCGTAGATTTGGGCCTTGGGGCTAACATAGATTCCAATCGACCATATTTATGAGGTTAATATACGTTCGAATTGGAGCATAGTGATGGACGTTCTTGAACAAACGCAAAGGAAGCCACTTAACCTAACTATAGCCTCAGCCAATTTTAACAAAATTTTTTAGTATTTTGTTTCGATATCCCTAATTATGGTATTCCTAACAAACTGGCCGCACCTCGGTATAAAAAAAACCGCACATGGATAAACCCTGGTACGGTGATGGATATTGGATATCATCTGGAAAAAGATTTCAGCATTCATGGGAAAGTTACTGCCATTCCGTGGGCCATTTACAGAGACAGCTCTGTGAAAAGGAGACCAGTTAGGCAGACCGAAAAAGTGAAGGCCGACTTATAGGTCCAGTTTGTCATTGGTTTGATATCCTCGCGAAATTGATTGGATCGAGGCAAAATCTTCAGTAAAGATTCTAAAGCATATTGCAGACCCATTCTGCACCGAACGAAATCTATCGAGGGGTACTGTCTGTCAACTGATCTCTTCAAGATATTTATGGAAATGATGGCAGACAAAGTAGCAATAAAAACGTTTAACATTTTCGTTAATAAAATTTGCTAACGAAACAATTATTGTACTTTTTGTTTTGAAGGAGACTAGAATTTCAAAGCAAATGTTATTACGGACTGAGCTAGCGAATAATAATACTGGGTATTGTGAAGCCTCCAGGACGAAAATATCCTGCTTCGTATGAGACATGACCTAAATATGCTGTGTACAGTCGTCGATGCGTTTAATGATATTAAAAAACAGCGATAATGTAGGTTGGCTCATATTCTGTTGATGGATAAAAATACTCCATCACTAAAAGTTGTAAAATACGCTTTGATATGTTGGGGCATTTCCAAGATCTTAGTCTGCCTTTTTGGAAATAAGAAGGCAAATTGATCTAACATGTTCTTTAGATTTTCAATTGAAGTCGATCTCTAAGTTTGGTGGGTAAAGGCCTGGCTGGAATATCTGTTGCGGATAAAATGTGGTATTCTGCGATCCGGCTATGATAAACCGCTTCAAATTCAATTGTGCCATTCTTAGGGTGAAGTATGCTTAAAATGCAGTCCATCCATTGCGGACCTGGTATCAGGTATTATAGCATTGGTTGTTTGTCTACAATAACATAACTCTGGCTTTAAAGTAAATCTTACATTTAAATGCAAATATACTCATGGTAAGGAATAGTTCGCATACGTCCACCTTAGTTGGAGTAGTTGCACAATGTTATTTGACAAGGATGCACAGTGTCAAGTTACTTTAGTTGCCACAGATACTCAACGACAACTTAGTTGCATAAGATGCACAAAGTCACTTTAGTTCTTTTGTATGTATAAATTCACTTTAGCTGGACGTGGTGCGTAAAAAATATGGTATGGAGAGAATGCAAGAAGTCGACTTTTTAGAAAGAATATGTAAGGTCACTGTAGTTGTAAAGCTACACAAAGTCAACCCACCTGGATGTGGAATGCCAGTAGCCACCTGTAAAAATTATGTGCAAAGGCACTTTAGTTAATAAGGTTATATAAAATAATCTTAGTTGGACGTGATGTACAAAATTTACCATTTAGTTGGCCAGTTTCAAGTGAGGTCTTTAACACATTAAATAAGGCATTAAATAAATAAACTCGTTAGGAGATTGAAAACAACAACAAAATTTTGAGACTTTAAAACGATGGGAGTTCTTTGCCAAAAGAATTTTATAATCGGTTGGTTCATCTTTGTCACCATTAAAATACAGTGCCGCTCACTTGAATAGCATCCCTTTTAAATATTTTTTGTAATCTTGATTTTTTCCAAAATAAAAATTATAACGAACTGCATGTGCTTTTATAAATCATATTTGACGTATTTGCTATTATCATATAACATAAATGTTCTTTCATTTTAATGAATTAAGTACTAAAACATTAAACACAAAAAAAAAAAAATTAGAAATTCAATTTCAGTTTTTGGTTCATTTGAATAGCCAACCCTTACAAATATTAGATTATACACGAAAACATTAATTCTAAATTGAAGGTATTATTGTTTGCTTACAATAATACTAATTTAAAAATAAGTATTTTAAGTAGAATTTAGTAGTTTGTACTTCCACCCTGGTTGAGAATACATTCTTATATTCTGTTCGGTAAAAAATCATACAGTTTTCTGATTAGGTCCAGCGAAATACGCCACCAGGCCTTTTTAATTCCATTAATGAGCTCACTTTTGCTTGAACATTGCTTGCCTGATTCGTACATCTTGCGCCATCTCTAGCCATCCCCAGACATTTTCATTAATGTTTAAATCTGGAGAGTAAAACGGCCAGTTCATAATCTCAACATTTTGGCTTTCAATCCATGATTTGACGACTCTTGTTGGGTGGATTGGCGCCTTCTCATGCTGGTATTTCCATTCCAAGTCTTCGAAAACATTTTTAACTTCAGGAAAAGCTTTTTCCAGCACGGCTTTGTATGAAGTCGCATTCATTTTTGCAAGGAGAAACTGGATTTATATTGTGCCATAATAAGAAATCGCACCCCATACCATAACTCCACATTCACGCGGCTGTGTAATCGATTAAGTAGGTGCTCCTCTTTTCGAAGGTAATGGAAGTAATAATTATATCCATCAGGACCCTCTAAATTAAATTTTTTTTCGTCGGAAAATATAATTCTATTCCACTCCCTACTTCACGTCATAGTCGTACGGGAAGAATTAAGGCGACGTTCCTTACGGAGATTTTCTAGCGGTGGCTTGTTTTTAAGTTTCAAGCGTTGCAAGTATGCTGCTTTGAAAATAACTCTTGATACACTTGCACTTACGACAGCTTTTTTCTTGATTTTTGCAGCACAGTCATGTGAATTTGAGGCATATCTCAGAATAGCCCCTTTTTCAGCGGCTGTAATAGCACTTGCTGTTCGACCTTTCATGTTATTTCCATAGCCTTCGGTGTCACGTGAATATGTCGATATAACTTTGCGACTTCTATTAGTTTTTCTGGCTATAAGATGAATAGAAAGTCCACACTCCTTGTGGGTTTTAATTTTGGATCTTTCCTCGTTACTCAAGGATTTAGCGCGGCCCATTTTACTTAAAATCGATTGTTTTATATTTAATTGTACACAATTACTGTAACCTGATCTGATTTATGTTGATCTGCAAAAAACTTTCACACTTAAACTGATTACCACGTGAGGGGTGCTATTCAAATGAACCAAAAAAGGATACAGTTTTTACTCATTTAAAAGAAAAGGGCGAATTAAATTAACGGGCCACTTCCATGACTTGAAATTTTTTGTAAAGTTATGTAAAGTGTCGTCCCTATTCAAGTGAGCGGCAGTGTAGTTACACCTAAGTCAACCATAAATACTGAAGGATCTCGAAAATAATTTTTCTATTCTTTTCGGAATTCGATTCGAAACTGTACTACTGTACTGAGCTGGACCAAAAACGGCAGTGAAATGTTTTTGATTTTCCCAAATATTTATGAGAAGTTTCAAGCTATTGCGGTTGTTGGCTTTATTTATATAAACTACTACACACACAAATATGTATATGCCAATAGTATACAATTTATATTTCTAAAATATTTTGGATTCATTGATGCTTCGATTTATTCTTTATTCTTTATCAGTTACCAAACCAACGGACGAAGTATCATAACAAATTCGCCTATCTTTTGTACACCATAAAATGACAAATATTATCAAAAATAATGAAACCACATTGTTAGTTTTAACTACATTTATAAATGAATTAAGTATTAATTTAATAAACTGACTAATCTCTCATTTCATAAATTCTTTAGTACTCTCGAATATACATTTATATCGTATGCACTTCGATTGCAAGGATTAAGCTATTAACATATTCGATTACTGATACATTTTCGTCGTAACTAAATTTAATTAAAATTCTATTCAATCGCTAAGCATTTGTAAATCCGATTACGCAGTTGACTTGAGAAGAATACTAACCTTTGTTGCATATCCTCCATCCAAATCACTGACACTACTGATGCATAAATCAAACATTACTCGTGTGGCTAAATGCCAGATACGCATAATATAAATGGCTAGTGAAGCGGCCTTCCCCTCCATACAAATAGCGCACCAAACGACAAACAAATGGGCTTCCACATAAACATCCATTTATCGGCCTTGATATTGTTATACGGTTTCGAAGCTCAATATTATTTACAAGTTTGTCAATATAATACGTGCTTTCAATAAATTTCACGCAGATGTTTGTTGTGTTCATAACGTACTTTGGCCTCCGCTGCCGTCGCTATTTCTAAGTGAATTGTTAGAGCCCCACTGGATATTGTTGTGCTCGTAAATATCCTCTTTTGCAAATTCAATTTTGGTACACGCGGGTCTACACCCAATAAGCCAGTCAGGAATTGATGAGTATTAGAAACGATTGCAGTCTATAATGTTTGAATGGCCGGTAGCAACGTTAACGCCATTACATGTATACATGTACATATACAGATAAAGGGTATAAAGCGTATACAGTCGCAGCTCGGTTGTTGAAACTAATAAAATATGTAGAGATTGTGATATACGAAATTGTTGCAATCATCATCTCTCGCTAATGATAGTAGTTAATATTCCTAAACCGTTGGACCATTTGAGCAAAACCGAAGAATTAACTATTAGCAGAAAAGTTGATGTGAATATAAATTAGTAAGGCATTGTTTTTTGTTTTGTTTTTTTTTCTCCCGCTTAAACCACTAGTTAATTTCTGTAATAAGCGGTTTTAGTAATGTCAATACATTCCCGTAGAACTAAGACCATTTTTGTGATATGACGTTAAGATTCAATGTAGTGCGACTAATCCGATTCCGACATTTCAACAAAATACAGGGTGGCGCAATAGAACGTGCATATTTAAAAAATAGATTAAAAAATAAATACAATTCAGAGATAAATTCATAAATAACATATAGACAAAAAGATGAGAAGCTCAAAACAACTGATTGGTACAAATATACAAACCCAAAAATAATCTCCATTCATGGCTTTTTGAAGCATGATTCGGTTCTTTCAAGAAGAGATCAAAATAATACGTCTAAGACTAGGTCATTCTAATCTATCGCATAACCACGTTACCGAGAAAAATTTAAAGAAAGAATGTCTTTCCTGTATGTCAGATGCAACTAACGTGCAACATTTCCTACAAAACTGTCCTCATATAAGCGAACTCAAATATAAATATACATATATTCTTTACAAAAATTTGTCGGATATCTTAAGGAACATTGTAAATGATAATTTTGTTTAGCAATACAGGGTTGCCCATATTCGACGGACCCATGTTTT